>LJZU01000055.1:0-139680 GCA_001513805.1 Davidsoniella virescens
GGGGGGGGGGGGATGATGTTCCGTGTTTGCAAGCTCTTGCAAAGAAAGTATACCTGGTTCAGGGGAATGGATAGGAATGACGAGATTGGCTAGACGGGCGCTGAATGAAGTAGAGTGGGCAGTGTACCAGCTTAATACAAGGTTGCGAGGTCTGTAACAATTCTGTAAGAAGAATAGTAACGGATACAACAGCAGATTAGAGAAATCTCGTTGAAGGAAAGGCGAGAGTATCAAAATGGCGATTAGGACCACAAGAAGGCGTTCATTTGTTTGACTGGCTAACAGGCCAGCACTTTGGTGTCAGATTCGTGTGCGAAGGACCAAGTGAAGTCTTGGATGCGTATGTCGGTCAGAGACACAACGGGATAGAAGCAGCGGCAGCGAAGCGCTCGTAGTGACTGATATGCATGTATATAGACCTTGTCTAGCACTCCGACAATATGAGATGTTAGTACGATGGTTTAGAGATTCGAGACTGAGTCAAAAAGAGGCAGAGTTAGGTTATAATGGTAGAGGATGTCAGTGGATAAAGACTAGCGCGTACAATTCGAGATGTCTTGGGGTTACGATCCAAGGGATGATAGATACTAAGACAGAGTATAAGAACAAGAGACGGAAGTAGAAAAAAGTAGGGAAGAACAAGAGAACAGGGAATGAAGAAGAAGCTTAGGTGCCCCGGATTGCCAGTGGAAGTGGATGACGGATGGTTCAAATATCGGCCTGGCTATAACAACTATGGTGGTGGTTGAGTGCCCACTCTACTTGGCTCAGTCAAAGTTGAGCCGAATATGGAACTCAGACAAGAACTATGCCTCCAGTAGTAGTACGTAGCTTTAGGAAGAGAAAACTAGTAGTAGTATATGTAACAAACAGTAGTGGGAACAGCTGTTTAGACGTGATGGCGGATAGAATAGCGTGACGCACAAACAAGGAAGATAGCAGGACTAAGACTGAAGTTGTATAAGTACTACCTAGTACTATTACAACTATAGGAAAAAAAAATCAACAGCGGCGGATTGTTTGTAGTAATTGATAGTGCAGGCCCGAGCACGAGAATCGCTTCCTTCGCTGGCGCCAGACTAACGCAAAGATAAAAAGGATCGGACGTGTCTAATATGTAGTAGCTGTGATATGAGTAGTAATAGCCAGGAAAAATTACTACATATACAGATACATACATGTTAAGAGCAGTACGAGACGACGCCGGGATGGCAAGCTGTAGTGGTGACGGTTCTAGGAGTGGTTCGTTCGGCAAAGAGCTATAAGTTCTCGGTGCTGGCTAATCGTTGATGATTGGGTGCTAGAGTTCAGTTCTTGAGTTCTGGTTCTCGTGTCTGAGTCAACCGAAGGGTGGCGGGGGGGGCTTCTACAGGATAAGGAGGGCGAGGAGGGAGCAAGCATGGTAATGCATATATATGTATCTGTATCTGTGTGCTTCAAAGCTGCTACGATCACGGGGCAACGAGGGGCAGATACATCACGAGATTCTCACATACAAGGAATCAGTAGCAGAATAGCAAGCAATACTCTAGCAATAGTCGTACGTACTGCATTCACTGATCTTCCTCTGAGCGTTCCCATACTCTATCATGCTCCTTTTAGGAAGGTTCGGGGCCTCTGTGTTCGAGCAATTCCAGGGGTCCGTATTAGTTTTCCAAATATTGGTTATTGGCTACTATGTACGATAAGTGACAGAAACCGACAAATAGACACAAGAGGAATATGGGGAGGGGGGCTGATAAAATAACAATAATATAGCAGTCGAGTTCCTGGATCAACGTCAGGCAGTACTTTAGGGCTTGATCGGATATGAATGCCAAAGTTTTGTTTTATTTTCAGTGACTATTTCTTGGAAAAGAGTAAGCACCGTAGGCGAATAGGTAGTACTAGATATGTAGTACTGGTAAGAGTCAAAGCAACTTGTGCCTGTGCCTGTGCCTGTGTGCTGTACTAATAAGATATGACGGGGCCTCATCGGGTCAGAAGGAAGTTTGGATGCAGCCGTTACCTTGTAAGAGCAATAGTGGGAAGCAATAGTAGCAACCAAAAAGAACAGCTAGTGGTTGGCACTAGCGCAGGCCGTTTAGCATGTACAACTATGACTGTACATATACAGACATGTATACATAAAGGTACAATCGCAATCGCCTAAGTCACGGGCGGAATAAGCCTATCCATGGGTGGTGGGATGGATGGATTTGTCGCCAGAATCTTGTAGAGAAAAGAACAATCGCGATTCTAAATGGCTAACGGCAGCCTCTATCTTCATCTATAAGCTGTAGAGTTGCATATAGAGGCATTACCACGGTTCATGTTGACAAGCCTAATATCACAAATCACAGATCACAGTGCAGACTTTTCACACCATTACGGATGTCGCCTATCAGGGCTCCTGCCGCCATGGCGTACAAATTCAGTCTGGTTGTTGCATAAATCACAAGAGGAAAGTGGCATTAGAAGCATAATATAGTTGCATGCACAACAAAGAGGAAGAGAAAACAGCAGGAACGACACAGACGTGGGGTCTTGAAATATACTACATATGTACATATCTGTATTTACTCCAGCTAGTACTGTTCCTTCTTTTCCTTCCTGCACGGGTAGGAATAACAGACCAAGCTGAGGGCTGAGGGGCGCTCTTTTTCCTCGTTGAAGATAACAAAACCCGATAATAATAAACTGCGAGGATGGGACCTTCACGTCTAAAATCTCAATCATGATACCAACTGATCTAGCATAGCAAGAAAGCATTGTATGGCACCAATCGATGTACATATACGAATAACAAGTATAATGCATTGTAGTCTCTTATGATATACTACAGATCACTATAGTAGCGTGTATGCAATGTTTTGATCTTCATAATGACTAGGACCTGTTCAGGTTGACTGATGAACTGAGTCTTGATTGATGAGCACAGGGTCCGCCCTATCAACCAGGGAGATAATTCTCCGTACAGTATACATGTATTAGTACTTGTATAGTAGCTGTAACTCAAGAGACTACTGTAAACGAGAAAATTGAGAAAATCTATTAGTTACTTGTTATAGTTAACAAGAACATAATTAGTCAGACATTGGCGCATTAACGGCGCTCCAAGAGCAACAGCATCATGTCGTTACTAGCGTGTGGAGAAGTAAGTCGGCCCACTAACCTCAAACCCTAGCAAAAACAGTATTAGAATTTTTTTTTATATAATAAGATGGCAGAGTTAGCTCCCAACCAATAAGTGGTATACAAGGTATGTACATATTTGAAACTATGTTCGTCAGCTCAGGTAAGTTGAGCTCAAGAATGCTTGTTTGACTTCTGACCCTCCGAAAACAAAAGTGCACTTGATTGAATATTATGTAGAAGTCGACTAGCTCATCGGCGATGGTTCAAAGCCAAAACGAAATATAAACAGATCAAGGGTTGCTTGTGGCACCGGAGATTTGACGTCCTTCAAAAGCTTGACGCAGCCGGCTCAATACAAGGGTTGTCTGAGACCAGGCTTTATGTGATATTGCTAGTTTGGAATGAGAAAACTACTGTTATACATACACTGTCACGACCAGAGAATGACCAAACAGCAGATATTGCGTCCCGTTTGAGGATATTGGAGAATATTTCAAGGACACAGATTTTTACTGACCGATTATCCACAGAATATACGATAAACCCGATTTGATCTGGTCAGCGATGTAACTCGTAAATAATCTAAGAAGAAGCTCTAAAGCGAGAGATATAAAAAAAACCAGACGAGGATCAAAGATGAACAGGGGCTTGGATGGGAGAAAGAGGAAAAGAGGAAAGAGAGTCTACCAAAGCGGCGAGACTAGTTTTACATACATGAGATAATTTTAAACATCATCGAAGAGAAGAAAACCCAAAACTGCTGTCTAAACTGGGAATAGCACCGCGGGTATTCTCTTCGGAAAACGGCCTCCTAAACCAAAAAAGCTACCGATGTAGGTAGTAAATAAAAATATTGGCTACAAAGACTTTGAGGCTTGAGGATAGATGTATGTATGTAAGGAAGAATTACTAGGTTAGGATGTCCCCTCAAAATCTTACATTTTCCAAATTCCTGGGCCGCAGATAGTACTTGGACTAGATTTTTTTTCATTCAATCGTTTAATTGTTGGGTTTTTCATATCATTTCAGATACATCATATACAACTGCAACTAGTTTACTGGTATACTTTTGTATTGCCTTATGAACTTTTGTTGATAGTTGTATATCAAAGCGGATTCCACTAAAGTTACTACTAGCTAGCTAGTCGTTGCCATCGATTCTGGACTCCGTAGCCGTAGGCTTTCAATATATTTTATATTAGCGAGCTGCCTCGCTTGTCTAGTTGGAAACCCATATTTGGATTCCAGGGTCGTCTAGAGGATAGGTTGTTATATATTTTTGGGACCAACTGTGAGCCCACATATGTATGTAGTTAGAAGGTTAGCTTAGAGGATCAATGGACGTGTTTTTCTTGATTCTTATTCTTGGGCTCATTAGCCTTTGGATCTATCGCCTCTTGATATACTTTGTAGGGCATCGTTAGTGTCTGGACTCTGATTTAATATCCGCAAGCGAGCGATATCGCAAGTTATGATCGAAATCATAAACTGTTTCCATAGCTGAACCCTGGATTCAGAGTTGTCTATAACGAGTTATATAAAGTCCTGAATCAGGATATATCATTTGAGATTGAAGCATATCCGTCTAACATAAAGTCCTGTTTGGACTCAGAGGCGGCTTGGAAATGAAAAACCACTCCACCCATTGATTGTCTCACGTACAGGGTCTCCCCTTTCTACATGCTATCCACTTCTGCAAGATTCGGTGAGCCATCTACGATGATAGCTTTAGCTAGTGTTTGAAGAAGGATATACTACTAGTTATTAGCTCCAGTGATCTGCACAGAAAAAAAACTAACTGGCAGAATTTTTCAACGACGGCCTCTTGCATAAAGTTGCAACAATAGGGTAAAGAGTATGACTATACATGATAAGCTTGAGTGTTGAACTCATGACCACTATTGTATGATAAAGCAGCAATTATGTCTTTACGACTGGGTTGAGCCGTCCTAGATATCCACAAGGAAGGGGCTGAGCGTTGAGTGTGTTGACTCTTTTGAATCTGGTGATACTATGAAGCCTAGGTCAAACACTTAATAGGCCGATGTTATAGCCTATGAGCCATAGTTTAAGCCATGAGCAGTAGAGATCGCTGTCTTGAAGAGTTCACCTCCCCAAAGAGATCTTCGTAATAGAAGAAGGGATCCTCCCGCACGGCCTAAACTAATCAGCTCCTGAACAATTTCAGTTATTTGTGTACACAGTACAGCTTGCATCAGGATATCTCAGCAAGTCTCCCATTACACGTAAGATGGCACGAATTTTCTGCAGGCCCCCCAAGACTCTACTATACAGCATGCAATTGCAGGTACTTCAAGTGGCTTGGATATCACATGCCACACTGATGTTTACCACTTTTGACTGCGATCGGCCAACGTAAATTTATTTATAAATAATATCGCCAGATAGACTGATTGTGGGACATTTGTTGGCGCAACTCTTACTTCTTAGACTTATGATCGGCATTCAAAAATGACTATAAGCCAAGTTTATCAAGTTATTTATGGCTTACCCAAGAAAACGAGGTCTTTGGGACCTGACTGTCGCGAGATGACCCTACCTAGTATCTGTAGGGGATGGGACTGGCACTCTAAAGTACTATACATGTATGTTCATACTAAGCTCTATAGTAATTAGGGAGGGGTAGGCAGGGTTGGCTAGGCTGTTCAGCTTTGAGTGTTCAAGGATTCACAGAAACACAATTAAAAACAGAGAGACAAATAAATAAGAGTTACAGACCAAAGACAAACCTAATGCCTTGTTAATGATATACTACAAGATATCCACGGGCCACTGTATTTGGCCCTTGGTAGTTCTGACCCTCTGTTTTTTCTAATTTTTGTCCGCGGCGGGAACTGGTCAGGCGTTTGTAATACATATACTCTTTGTTAGATGGTTCATTAGCCTTTTGGTACATATATCGTGAATTCTGTCTTGGGGGACTTGGTCATGGCTGTCCTATGGGTTATCCGAATTCTGCATCAAAATATATCTGTATACCAACACTAATCCCGTATCATGATTTGACTAGCACTCCTTCGGTTTATAGTATAAAGTAGTCATGTCAAAATTTGCTATTGAAGCTTTAATGTATAGTATGTATCAGTCCGATGGGACCATAACGTGGTAGTATCCATTACTCTCATCTTGGATCGATTACAGGCTAGTGTTGGGTTTGAAGTCCGGCCGGCCGTCTTGGAAAGTTAAAAATAAAAAGTCCTTAATGAAGAAGTTTACGTACGTACGGATCATCAAAAATAAGATACATACAGATAGATGGAAAGAAAAGTATTCCCCAAGAACGCCGTTTTGTCATAAGCAGCGTACATACATACATATAATCAAATACCCTTTTGAGTTAGTATATCTTTTTTTTTTTTACTTCTATTTTGCATTCCGGTCACTATTATATGTCCTTTTTTCTTGCTTGGGCTTCATCTGTTTAACCTCTCATATTAGTGGTGGATTCTCGAGCTGGTAAAGTGTGACTCTGAAGTCTACTTGTGATTGAACGTCGTATTGGAAAGAAAGAAAGAAAAAAGTACATATTAAATATAAATGTAGCCCCCCCCCCCCTGTGTAGTGCCCCTTGCAGGCAAAAAAGAGCCCTTTTATTAATTTCCTTATTTTTCTTCCATTAATCCAGACGAAAAACGATCAAGAGATAGTGTATAAACCCGAGTAACTATATATGTATGTATATAATCACCGAAAGTTCAAGCCACAAACGTAAGAAATAACGCCTTTGCTAGCATACTTTGAATTCTATACCTGTATGTATGTGCACCGGAGACCGCCCCCATCCGCTTGTCAGCCAAAACATATATACACATACATGTATATAATCAAGCTACAGGCCTCGGTTCATTGTCCCCAAACCTTGGGCGCCTTTTGATATTATCGGGAATGAGGCTCTAGACAGACCGTTTTGGACTTGGTGTACTATTTCTTCACCTTATTTTCTTCTAGTCACGCTGATTTCGACGTGGTAGTCGAATTTGGCGTAGTAGCATTTATGACTACACTTGACGAGGGTTATCTGCTATTCCAAAACTACGTTACAACAGCTGAAGAAAAGAAATCCACTTTTGGAGGTAGTAGATTGAATCGAAGTAAACAAAAACAAATCAAACTATATTCTGGCCACGAACCTGGAATGAGCTGATATACAGCTAATGTCAGATCTTCAACAAGCTTAGCTTCATGTTATATGTAGCAAAGCATGGAGAGACATAGACATACCCACATATGTCCTATAACTGAGGGTTTTATATTTGTATACCTTTTGGCTATCAAAAACTTGCTATACTATCATATCGGTAGTCTCGACCTTGACTTCGGGGCTAAATACATGGCTATCATATTTCGATTTCCGCTGGGTCCTAGTAGAAACAGGAAAATGTACTCGATGCTGCATTTTGAACGGACACCAAAGCACATAGAAAACTACCTGACGTCGTTTTTTTTCATTTTCTTTTGTTTCCTCGTAGTGTCAACTTGCTCTTTCCCGCCTATTAAGTGATGAGGGGCCGTTGTCACTGTCACACTGTGGTTTATGCTACCATTATGTCAGTGTGTTGGTTACTACTACAAATTGTTTCTAACCAGTGTAGGAAAAACAAAGCGGTCCAGTTAGGAGCCGGCAATGGAACGGCTAGAGGAGCTCTCGAGTCGTTAGGTGGTCCGTTCACCCAACCTCAAAAAAAGAAAACAACGAAGAGAGGACGGGCAAGATAAGAACAAGAGGGAAAAAGAAAGTCAATAGAAATGCTGAGGTGAATTTTCATATTGTATCGTATTATCGCGGCCTGGGTACTTCCAGATGCAGTACAATTTATCGTGAACATGGAAGATAGAAATATTTCTTCCGTCAAAGATCTTAGAAAGTCTCACGACAGCGGCGGATACGTCGAGTACTGCTGAAAAAGGTTGTGTTTCTTTTCGTCCTCGGTGCTTGACACCACAACATGAGCGTTTATTCCTTGTTATATCTCATTTTCTTATTGTTCCTTCTTCTACCTCTGACTTCGTTTCTTGGCCTCCAACGAAAATACCACTTTCTGGGGACGACCGATATTAAGAAGTCACTATATCTGTACAGACATATGTATGTACGCTCTCAGTTACTGATATTTTCGATACATTTGTACGGACTCTAGGGCGCCCTCATTTTGCCCCTGGCTAAATTTCTCAATACACGGCGATATTACTACCATATCTTTGGCCTCCAACCCAGCTTCCACACGTTTTGGGTCGGTATCTTAAGAAATATACATTTGGAAATGATCCTGACCAACTGACCGGTAGATTGGCCATAAGTAGTTTTTCATCTACAACTCCTATTACCGTCTGATGCTAAATGGATTCTTGATCTCGTACATCTCATGGGGTGTAACTAGAGAAAATATGGAGAGACTCGGAGGAGAGGGGGGACAAATTATTATGAGGAATTTATGGTAATACAATAAAGTCTCTCATGCATGACACCTTGGCTATGTAAGTCGGACGACATGTGTGTGTCTCAGCGAACTGAAGAAATCGGTGGACGAGATGTTAAAGTTGAGAAGTGTACATATAGATAATGTATAAGCACAGAAACCCTAATAAATAAGGGTTATGTTACATGGTATCTGGTGGTATCTGGTTTTCTATTTGTAGTTGATCAACAGACCTTTGACTAAACGGTTATCGACGAAGATCTATTTCGTAACTTTGGTGGGCTAGAGTATATCTATACAGCTAGCAAATCGTGGAACTCTTACCACGGCCCTGACTTCAAGAAAATTATCAATATCTGTATATCTGTATACCATTTAGGGCGGGGAACATGCTCCGGCCTGCGAGGTTACAGTTTATAGAGATGATGATGAGAGGAATAGAGGAGGAAACGACCCAAGAATTACTATTCGTCGCTGTTATGTAGCAATACTTGATGCTAATCTAGCTCATTCCTCATTCCCAAGTGCCTGGTCTTGGTGCACGGCAGAGTCGAGACTTGACCAGACGGCTAGTCCGTACATACCTGATATCAGTCGGGCGAGCAGAAGGAGAGAAGAACAACGGCGTTCGTTTGGGTCTAGTGCTTATTGGCTATCTTTTTTTTTTCTTTTTTTCTTTTTTTCTTTTTTTTTGTGTCTCTTGGAGAGACATTGTTTTTCCTCCTCGTCAGCATGAAAGTCGACTTGACATACATATGTACTATCATGCAAGATGAACTATTCCTATATGTATGTGTTAGCATGCTTGCTGCCATCCTCACAGTGCTAGTCAGAGACTCGGATCTTCCCTGTGATCCGTCCTGAAGGCGTTCGCTTGGAGCCTGCTACATACCAGCTGATCGACCCCCGTCGATATTATTCAGCAATTTTTGTGTCATCGGTGTTATTTCATACTTTATCTTCCTATCATGGGTGGTTTTCATAGTTTCAAATAGCGCCACAAAGGCAAAAGGCGAGCCGATCGTGATCTTCCTCCTAGGCCGTCGGACTCGTTATTTTGCGTAAAAGTACATATTTTGATTTGTTGATTGGCTTGTAAATGTAGTCGTACGCACGTAGTGAGTGAAAGCAAAGCAATAGTGAGAAGCAAGCACATCAATTTACCTTTTATTTTCTTCTTTTCTCGCTTCAAGACCGGGGACCATGGAGAAGGTCGTTGTTAAAAGTAATCCCAGCGGCTATGACACCCTCTGGATAAATAATACATGTACTTGGAAATAGCGAAGATAAGCTACTCAAATTGTGCAGAGAACGCGACTTGACGGCTTAATAGAGCTGATGTGCAAATATGAAGCTGACGATGCCGGTTTTGAGGACGAAACGGGCGCACATTGTCAGCATGCTTTAAGCTGGCCCTTTTCCTTTCATATTCTTTTTTTTCCTTTTCCTGTCTTTTCAGGCTTATAGCTGCTATTCGAATTAATATATATATATGCTTGGAGGGAGAAGGGAGATCAAAAGGAAACAAGAAAGGGCGGCATCGTCTCTGGAAGAAATAGATTATTATAGATTATCTATCCCTTCAAACCAAGTCTATATCTGAGAAGTAGCTCGTATATCCACAGGCGTAGCTGAACTCGGGTTACGAACATCTTATATCTTATCATATACTTGGTAATATAGCGAGGAGACACTCGCTTTCATATCCGCCTGCCAGCAGATCTACACCAATCTCGCACTCTATAGCAACAGAATCTGTTAGCTGGCTTAACACGTAGGCTAGCAACTTGCCCCCTTTGGCTTGTATCTCGTCACAATCACGATTACACTGCCTTCCGAGCACACAGCAGCCACAAAGGGCATTTCTTCCGCCCTGACTGTACCTGCTGCCGCCCTATCCGCATTGCCAACTTTTGCTATATGGCGCTGTTTACTGCCGGGCTCTACGTTGCTGTTTTTGTCGTCTCAGTGTTGGACCAGGCGCTGTATCTTATCCTGAAGGGTATGATGGGCACATCGTGACATTTTGAGAAAGAAAAGAAACAAGAAAGAAACCCCGCCGAATCACTTGCAATCATCCAACCTGTCCTCGTTCTATCTTGCCTTTGCTATATACATACACAATAAACCTCTTCGTCGCTTTGACGACGCCATGGCTGAAACCGCTGCTGTTGACGACTTCGCCGGCATCACTGTCGTTCCATGCGTGGTTCTGTGCGTCTTTATATCAAGCTCGCTGTTAGGCCTCAGATTTTGCTCGGATCGTGTGCCGTTGCGCAAATGGCGATGGGAGCATGCCTTGCTCGTCCTTGCTGCTGTAAGTTGAGCTCGACCCCCTCGAAGACAGACGTCTGACTAGGTGTCGAGTACCCGATTTATCGACCAAAACCAATATTAACTAGTCTCTGGTACCACTAGATATGCGCCTTTGTGGCTACAGGAGCATCCATATCAAGTAAGAGCACCTCTTCCATACTCCTGGATAAGCGGCGACTGAAGATCACGACTGACTCGCCGATGATTAGTGAACAATAATGGCCTAGGCCACCACCAATCTGACTATGAAAACAAGCTAGGCATATTCCTGAAGGTGAGGACTGGTCACTTGAAACCGTGATATCCTGTATCATTAGATCTAACAAGGTTACTATGATAGATGCTGTGGCTCGACGGCCTTGCCTATACACTCGTTGTGACCTTCACCAAGTGCTCGATTCTGTGCTTGTACCTCCGGCTTCTAACCTTCCAGGCGCCACGGGTGCTGTGCAAGCTAATTCTCGGCTTCGTCGTCATCGCCCATCTCTGGATCGTCATCAGCATCTTCACCACCTGTGTGCCACTATCGTGGATCTGGGACTACCAGAGCAGCAGCAATTCCTCTGCCAAAGTGTACTGTCATCCACACAGTGTGTTCTGGGTCAATCTGGGTCTCCATGTGTCATCGAACGTGCTGATATTCACGCTGCCGATACCGCTACTATTCTATGTCGTGGTTCCGCTATGGCAACATATTCTACTGTGTGCGATGCCAGTAATTGGCTACATGTAAGTTTTTTCTATCGTAAAGGTGAATCTTCCGAGCTGAGTCCTAACGGATCTAGAATTTGTATCGTGGCGGTTCTGCGTGCCTGTGCCTTCACATCCACTGTAAAATTTGCTGATATCACCTATACTGCCGTGACCTATACAAACCTGACCATGGTAGAGATCGCCCTTACCATTGCCTGGGCCTGTGTCTTCGCATTGCGCTACATATATCTTCCAATGCGAGAGACTCAGTCACACGAGCCCAACGAGTTCGACAGAGACACTTCTATCATGAAAGAGACCTTTGATATCTTCCCCCATAACCTTCAACACCCGCTCCAGCAAGTTTTGCAACAGCCCCAACCGCCATATATCCAGCAACCGCCAAATCACCGCCCGTTGCCATCACGAGATACGATACCATGGGGTGAGAACATAACGCAGTACGCCGCCGAGGCTGCCGCTTCCAAGCCACCCACTACCGCAACAACTACAACTACTACCGATCTTGAGAGTCAGGTAGAAAATATTCCCGAGGATATCAAGAGGAACTCGGCCGCTAGTGCTGGATGCTTGCCCATCTTTGCTCCGGTTGATCCAGCTGATAAGGACGCAGGAGCCGACAAAGATGGGCGACGCCGAAGTTATAGGGTCCTCGAGATCCCACGGTCAACTACACCGGCTTCGCTACGATTCGCCATGCCGCCCAAGCCTAAGCCGGCTAAGAAACGACCTGAGAGCATCTATCTCGATGATGACGATGAATGGATGCCACACCCGGGTGTACGTCGCAGCTTGCGGTCACCCATATTCACACCGGTAAACACTAGCGGTAGTCCGTGGTGGTGGTCCTAGATCCAGTGTTAGATGATTCTCTTCGTGCCTCTATCATATATCCTTCTATTCTTGTGTTTTTTTTCTTGTTTCTTTGCCGCTCACACATCGGTTTGGCGTTCAAGTTGACTTGGATTGGAGATTCATATAGCTAGAGATACGACGACCTTGTGGCTCAAGGTTACTTGATGTTATAGTTCTTGTTAATTTCATTAATAATACGTTCCCCGTTTCTGAATAGATAAACATATAAATAAATAAAAAGCAAACTCCGAGTGTCCTTGTTGTGTTTTCGTCTGTAATACACTATTGGATATCATACGGTCATTAATGTTGGCAGTACTCTGTTGATGACGCTTGTGTAGCACAAATTACAGCTGGAGACCTTATATTATAGGCTCGCCTGCACTTTTGTTCAAGATATAATTCACAATTGGAAGTTTCATGCAATTGCAGAGTCTAAATCGAGGTCGTACGTCGAGATGTCTAGTTAATGTGTTAGTTGATTATAGAATGTGTTAGTTAGGTGAAATAAGATAGTGATACTTACTAATATCAAACTCGACCCGGTTCCTCCCACTGTATAGTCATCCTGAGACTACCCTATACTGGGCTAGCTATCAAAATAGCGCCCTAAACTACGACATATCAGCTATAGGATAGCTCTTCTATGAAATGAGATCCGCAACATTCATTGGCATCTCGTCAATTTGGGTTGAGTAGTACACTATGATATATCGTTAGCATAACTATACGCAGATAGCACTCGAATGGGTACGTAGAAAACAAGTAGGGCTTACTCTCGATATCACGGAGGATGCGAACGTCTTCGGTAGTGACGAAATTGATAGCCACACCCTTGCGACCAAAACGACCAGAACGACCAATGCGGTGAATGTAGTTTTCACGGTTGCTAGGCAGATCGTAGTTAATGACTAGACTGACTTGTTGCACATCAATACCACGAGCCCACACATCAGTAGAAATCAATACGCGACTATCACCGCGACGGAAATCATTCATAATGCTGTCTCTTTCCTTCTGTGGCATATCACCATGCATCGAGCTGACTGTAAAGTTGGCCTCACGCATCTTCTCAGTAAGCCAATCGACCTTTCTACGAGTGTTACAGAAGATGACCGCCTGTGTAATAGTAAGTGTATCGTAAAGATCGCAAAGGGTGTCGAACTTCCAATCCTCCTTCTCTACAGCAATGAAGTACTGCTTCAGACCTTCCAGTGTCAACTCATCACGCTTGACGAGAATGCGCACAGGGTCTGTCATGAACTTGGTGGTCATGTCCAAAACGTCGTATGGCAATGTAGCACTGACAACCACGACCTGTGTTGCGGGAGGCAGGTACCGGTACACATCATAGATCTGCTCACGGAAACCTCTGTTGAGCAGTTCATCGGCTTCATCGAGAACCAGCATCTTGATATGGCGTGTACGCAGATGACGGCGGCGAATCATGTCCGCTACACGACCAGGCGTACCCGAAACAATGTGCTGTCCGTAGTCGAGTTTACGGATATCCTCACCCACGTTGGTGCCACCGATGCAAGCGTGGCACTGTACGTTCATATAGTCGCCCAGCGCCATGACGACAGACTGGATCTGAGTGGCCAATTCACGCGTAGGTGAGAGAACAAGCGCCTGGGTCTCGCGCACAGCAGTGTCGATGACTTGAAGCATACTAATGGAAAAAGTAGCCGTCTTACCAGTACCAGATTGTGCCTGCGCGATAGTGTCGCGACCCTTGCAGATCTGGACGATGGCGCGAGACTGTACTGCTGAGGGAGATTCATAGCCATAGGCATAGACACCGCGAAGAAGGTTTTCTGAAATATTGTTATTGAATAGTTCAAAGGCTATACAAAGTAGGATGAATTATGCTTACCCTTCAGAGACATAGACTCGAAGGTGGGATGGACAGTAACCTCCTTGGAGGTTGTGAACTCCATGCGCTCATCGGCCTTACGGTCGAAACTAGCGTCAGCCATTTTGTAATATGGTCGGTAAAGTTGCAATACAATATTAACAAAGAAGAAGACGAGATGACTATCTCAGTATAACGCGCAAGGCTGATAAAAACTCATCAAGATAGTAAGTTTTCTTGAAAAAACATCAAGCTTCTTGTCAGTTATTGCTGCTTTGAGAAGCCTGCGACCAAAATTTTAGTGGAGCCACCGCCAGCCAAGTTAACTCAAAATAGCAGGATTTTTTTCCCAAGCATGTGCAGTGCCCGGATAAATCAGTTTAGCCGCCGCTATAGCAGGCCAAAAATCGTAGTTTTGCGCTCAAAATAGGGACAAGGCTGGATGGCAGGCTGAGAGACTACACAGCTAAGATATCTACTATTTTCACATTTTTTTTTCTCAATTTCGTACTGGAGAAACTCTCTCTTATCAATAATATCCGTCGCAAGTGTCTTCTACTTCGATTGTCTAGAAATGGTTCTTGAAGAGCAGCGTTACTTGCAAGAGGATCTCGAACGCCTCGAGCAGGGTATCGCGAATCGCATCGCGGATGAACCAAAGCATGTAAGTTCTCTTCGCTTACCAACCTATGCTATGATATAGCAAGATTGCTTACCAGTAGATTTGTTCTCTAGATCCGCGACAGACTCAACCGTGATCATGAAATTGCCCAGCTGTTGGACCAGATCCAAGTACAATCGCAAAATCTTCTAAATATCTATGCCGACAAAGACGGCCTACGAGCTGAGGAAATCGCGACTATCGGAACCGACGACTCCTTTGGTGATTTCTACTCTCAGCTAAACAGTATTCGAGATCACCACGCCAAATATCCCAACGAGCAAGCCCAAAACTCCGAGCTTAGATACCGCACAAAACGTTCCGGAGACAGCGCAGAGTTCAGCGCATCACTAGTCGACACTATATTCTCTGGTGAAGAAGGCTTTGGTCGCTTCTTCGACTTGTACCCTTCACATGAACTTTACCTCAACCTCCCAAATGCGAAACGTCACAATTATGTGCAATATCTCGACTTGTTCGATAATTTCGCGCCAGGTATGGGTGGACTTAAGCGCACTGAAAAGCTGACCGACCAATACTTCCAGTATGTACGCGAAGTAGCGGCATACCTTGAATCATTTATGCGGAGGACTCACCCCCTAGAGAACGTCGACAAAACTCTCGCCACATTCGAAAAAGAGTTTGAGGAGGCCTGGGAGAAGAATGAAGTTGAGGGGTGGGTATCTGAGGTATGCGACACGGCTGCCCCTCAAGCTTCATCTGCTGATGTCGTCTTCTGTCAAGATTGCGAGAAGGAGTTCAAAAATAAGAATGTATACAATGCTCATTTGACTGGCCGTAAGCACATCAAGGCCGCAGAAGCCCGCGCGCAACATCAACAAACCCATGCAGAGGAAATGGCTACTGCCGCTGCTTCTGGTGGTATCTCTGCTACACGTTTGAAAGAGAAGGCCGTAGCTCAGCGCGAATTCTATGTCAAGCGTTTGGCCGCCTCTATGAGCACAGAAAGAAGCGACACTCGAGTCAATGTAGAGCGCAAGCAGGGTATGACGGAGCGTGAGCGTCGCCAGGAGCTTGAAAGCATATTCAATATGGAGCCCGTTCAGGAACACACAACGCACAACGAGGACGTCGATGATGAGGATGGTGATGACGACGACGATGACAAGATCTATAATCCCCTCAAGCTCCCATTAGCATGGGACGGTAAGCCAATTCCCTTCTGGCTTTATAGATTACACGGCCTCGGTGTGGAGTTCCCCTGTGAAATTTGCGGAAATTTCGTGTATATGGGTCGCCGAGCTTTCGATAAGCATTTCAATGAAGCTCGTCATGTCTACGGTCTACGCTGTCTAGGCATCACCAACACATCTCTATTCAGAGACATCGTACATATTGAAGAGGCCATGAAGCTTTGGGAAAAGATACAGCACGAGAAGAAGAGGACTAAGGTTGACGAGAATAGTATGGTGCAAATGGAAGACGGTGAAGGTAATGTGATGCCTGAAAAGGTGTACTACGATCTTCAGAAACAGGGCTTGCTGTAAATCTACGCATAATATCCATTGTTTTTGATCGGTGTTTTTAGTGTTTCCTGGCGTTCTTGGATAGAAGGAATGAGTGTTGGTATATTTAGGGTTAGTATCATGTAGTTAACACCCTTTTTTTCAAGAAGAAATCCAAACATTTTCCTCTTACACACCAATTTCTTCTTTTCTTATCTTTAACGGCAATTTCTATATTTCAACTGTTCCCACTATATGTAACCCATTACCAATTACTGTCAATCATATATCTGTGTATCAGCTTGCAGATATGACGACTCAATCAAGGCCGATTCCCGCCAATTACTGCGTATATGTCTTGCGCTCATCTGTAAAGCCTACAACGGCTCAGCCATATATTGGCTCGACTCCTAATCCTGCAAGACGCTTAAAGCAACACAACGGTCTTGCAAAAGGCGGCGCGGTTCGTACTTCCAGAGATCGGCTACGGCCATGGGAAATGGTAACTATTGTATCTGGTTTCCCAAGTATGGTTGGCGCATTAAAATTTGAGTAAGTCATCACCACCATTTATATGTTGTAATTTACATGTTGTACATATGCACCGGTAGGGTTAACATGCATGATGAGGGTTAGATGGGCACTGAATAATCCGCACATATCTTTACATATCCCGAAAGATGAGCGCATCTCTATATCAACAGCCAGAAAACGTAGCGGCATGCCGAAAAGGCCGCGTGCGACGATAAAATCAATATTGGCGAATATTCACATTTTATTGCGAGTTTCAAGTTTCTCAAGATGGCCATTGACACTGAACATCTTCAAGACTGAGGTTTACGCTGCGTGGGAGAAATGCATCAAGGACGCTAATGTGCCGCTGCGACCGTCGCTTATCGTTCGAACAGACTTCTCTGAATCTACAGTGGCGACAGGCGATGATATGGAGGCCGCTGAAGAAATGTCGGGCGAAGCATCAGCTGACGATGGTGATAACGACGGCATCAGCGAGGTGGACACAATCACGCCGGCCACAGGTATTCACTCGATCCCAGTGAACTTCAAGCGGTATAAGAGCTACGTCGAGAAGACACATTCGATATTTGAGTTTGAGCGACAGGGCAGATGTGTTTTTTGCCGAGAAGATCTGGTGCAAGGAGTAGGTCTACATGTAGTATGTTCCGGCGCTACCTGTGAGACTGTCGGTCATCTGGACTGCTGGGCAAAACATAACTTGGATCCTCGGAAAGCAGAAGACCGCGACGCGATTATACCGATTCAGGCTATCTGTCCTGTGTGCAAGGAGACGTCAATTTGGGGAGACATGATGAAGGAGTTGAGTCTACGTGTGCGCGGTGTTAAGGAGGTCGATAAACTTCTAAAAAAGAAGCGTACTGCTAAGCCAAAGTCCGCAGTGGCTGCTTCCAAGTCCAAGAGACACAAGGCGGCTGATACTAAGTCGAAATTGAAAGGTATTTGATACATGTAAAGAAAAGATGACTACATATAGTAGATTTCAAATGACACGGTGACTTTGGTTCGATGACTGGTTTTCAGATATAAAGTGTACTGGTATGTCTACATATTATAGCTATGTGCAACTACATATATAGACTTAGTTTGTGTCTTGATAGGATGTGACATTGGTGGTTTGGATGTCTGGAAGTTTTTGCTTGTTTTGGCGTCATAGGCCTGTATAAGTCATCAACATAGTGCACATCTATACTATATAGCATTTGTGAGCAGGAATAGTATATAACTAAACCATGACAGATATTCTGCATCTTAGTGGCCTGTTGGTGTAGAGAAGTACATGTAGGTTGTCCTTCACCTTACATTATAGATTAGTGTGAGTATAGGGCCGGCATCTTAGATACTGAGGTGTTACATAGCTCTACAAGCTGCACTGGCACCTTGGTAAACTTGATGCAAAAAAAAAAGAGCGAAATAATTGTAGCAATCAACGATGGATATAAAGCAACGTTTAAGTGGACCCTCAAGCAATCCACCCGACCCGCAGGTTACATTTAGTTGGATGCCCTGGCTACGCATCAGCCAGGATAATAAGTGGATATAACAATGCTTTTTGTTTTTGAAGTCGTATTTTGTATGTGTGTTTAGCGGACAGACAGACAACACCGCCTGTGTATTGAACCGTGAATTATCCGTATTCTATATCAATATGTAATTTTGTGACCCCTTGTAATTCACAGGCCGTTCACACCATCGTCTTGTGCATGTAATTGCTTCAACGTTTAGATAGGTTACCGATTTGGGAACGCACATAGCTTTTCTGCCATACTTTATGCGATCGGAGCTTGGGTTGAATGTTGTTTGGGGGTTGACATTGAAACATAAGTAGATGTAGTTTAAATCAGGGTCACGTTAATGATGTCCGTACTATGCCTATATGTTCTTCTATATATAGTTGTATAAGACAATATCAACCATTGATAGGCTATTGAAGAAAGGGGGCTTTATCGCTATAAAAAGGGAAGGGAAAAAGAAATGTTAACATCACGACCAATTGCTCAATTTCCATGTCGTTACTTTGATTTTTGCCCCTGCCCCGCTGACGGAAGCCTCGTCGGGACTAGTTGTATAGTGGGCGACCTAGATCCGTCGCGCAGAGCCGTGGGGGGAGTCGAGCAGGCGATCTATTGAAACGAGCCACAATAGATAGAAGCAAGAGAGTAGCAGCAATATATGATATACTATGACTATCTGCTTGAAACCGCCGGTCAAGGGCCTGGGTACTGAGCCGGAGTGAAACGGTGGACTAAAAAAAGTAGGATGTCTTGATATAAAGGGCTGGTGCGAGGTTGTGCCGAAACTTCAACGTTTGTCTAATGTTGTTTAATCTTGTAAGAGTTGTCGCCTACGGTACCCTGAACCTTGTTATGCTATGCTGCATTATGTATGTATATATGTATCATTCATACTTACATACATACATTACATACATATAGGCACTCAACCATAAATTACGTCCAAACGAGACAACACGCATGGCACCGTCGAACTCCGAGCCTCCGGTGCTTAGCAAATATCGAATGCTTATCACTTGGAATTTGAAGCTATTCTGTAATTATCGTATCGCAAAGTTCGTCCACCAATTATTGGAAATGTAATATGGGGTTCGTTTTGAGCATATTGACGATATACTTGACTTGACTACATTCAACACCTGTCTACTTGAAAACCACTTAGAGATAAAACATGAGACGAATGATACATATATGCAAGTGGCGTTTGGCATCTTTTGATGGATATACCGAACATCAAAGTGACTTTTCGGCTGTTAGGAGAGGTAGTTGTAATCTAATTTCTTCCGTAGGTCACCAGATAAAGGAGGGCAACGGAGACGTTCAAGAGAAGTCTACAAGTAGTCGAAGTTTAGCAGTAGTACGAGAAAGTCATGTACAGTATATATGCTAAGCATAAACACAGTATATACTCGTCGACCAGGTACCGACATACTGTAAATTGAAAGCCCCAGTATTTATATGATCAACGTTAGAGCCAAACGCCAAGTGATGTCAGAGAGCCGAAAGTGTGCGCATAACGCGACTAGTGGCGTCTGGAAGACATATTACGGTCCATTCCAGTATACAAATATAGGCCTGATTCGCTAGGAATTGTCGATGCGTGGTTTGCGTTGAACGTCAAGTGTCTGATTTGCCGATGGAAGAGAGAGGATGAGATAACGCATCTATCGAAGCTGCATGTACATCTTCATCGGGGCTGATTTGGGAAATCTGGACGGAGAAGGCATCAGGCCATGTTGTTATAGAATATGTGATAGCAGCGGATGACATGATGCGCGTGATTTGACGATGTCCTGTTTTTAGGTGCTATCTTTCTTTCAAGGTGGGTGAAGTGGAAGTGGAGGTCGTCGTCGCTTTAAGGTACAGGGGAAAGCCTGCAATGCCTTATTGCGGCCGGTACATACGGGTCAAGTACTAAATACAGTGCGCGTATTCCATCATACAGTAAGCTGCATACAGACGGACATATGCCCTGGCGCCACTGTACTATAGAGGGTCGCTGCAGAACGGCTAGCAAGGCGTGTAGCGAGAGGTCACCTAGAACCTACAAAGCCTACAAAACAGTAGTTATTGCATATCAGTATAGCATTAATTCAACGACCCGCTCTTCCCTCCGCGATCCCTCCCAGAGCCTACAGCACCTTAGCCTCTTGTCGTTTCTTTCCCTTCTCATCTTCTTTTCCACACAAACCACATCACGCGCCTTCTTCATTCTTCTGCGTCCAGTACACGCCCCCACACAAGTCTGCGTCATCTAGTTGTTGATACTGAGCCGTGCTATATCTTCTCAACCTTTTTCCTCCATTATCCTCAATCGCATATAACGCCCGGTCGTCGATTGTTTGGCCCCAGCATCTGTCCATCTCAAGCATCCATCTCATTGCTTCGTCTCATCGCATCGCTGCACCCGATCTTGCTGCACCTGTACAGGCCTGGCTCACCCGCCATTGTTGCCTGTCGTCAAACTCTGACATATATATATCATCTATATATCTTCTATCAATCTAGACTTGGTGAGAGTAGCTGGTCCTGACACGCACTGCATCGCTGTATTGCACCGTGGTATCTCAAACCTGCATCCGCTCTGGTATGGCATATGTCCGATACTAAATTGCACATATTAGCAAATTTATTCCCCTTGACTGACGTCCATGGGCTAGCTCAGCTACCCATGACCTCGTCTTCTTTTGCTGCAACTTCTTGCTAGTTCGTACGTTGCTCACTTGTTTTCATGCTGCGATTCTAACACGCTCCTCCAATGCTTCTACAGACGCTCGTTTTTGCTCGACCTCAATTTCTCGCGATCTTCGCCTCGACTGCCAACTACATTATTTATTACTGATTGAGATCTCCCACCATCGATGCGCAAACTGTAAAACCTGCTCGAGGCGTCCCACGACCGTGATCAAATGACAATACTTGCGACTATCTCAGTCCGTTTGCTTACCTTGATCTCCGACCGGTCTCGTATCCGTCACCTCGACAACAACCTCACGATTGAAATTTCCCATAGATCTTCTCGCCTTCACGAAAACTGTAAATAACCTACTAGCAATGGTTTCTTCACATAATGGCGCTACAAATGGCGCCGCAAGCACATCGACCAGTGCCCGAGAATCCCCGGCTGTTGGCCCATCCAATGCGAACAACAAACCGACCAAGGCCAACACCATGGCAAACGGCAATCTCTCAGCCTCATCTCTTAGTTCAATGCGAAGTCCACCTTTAGACTTATCTACGGTTGAGCGCAAGGGTCAGGCAACCGCTGTTCGTGAACCTGTCAAGAAGAAATCGCGCCCTCATGATTTAGAAGAGGCCCCGACATACACACCTACCGAGGAGGAGTGGAAAGATCCCATGGCCTACATGCGCAAAATCGCACCAGAAGCGAGCAAGTACGGAATGTGCAAGATCATCCCTCCTGACTCGTGGAACCCCGACTTTGCTATTGACACTGAAGTAAGTAGCTATCGAAATCATGCTACTAGGTTACGATCAGTGCATAATTTTTTTTTGTCTTTTCATATGCAAGAGTCTCCTCAATTGATTTTATTTACTAACATGATGCATTGCAGAAATTCCATTTTCGTACCAGAAAACAGGAGCTGAATTCCGTGGAGGGCAGTACGTATTTCTAATAATTTCATGTGTATGTACACGCTGTAGCGTTGCCTGTTGCAGTGTGTAAATCAAATTTCTCTGTGTTTTAGCCACTAACACGTAGTACAGGCAATCGGGCAAATATGACATATCTCGATGCGCTCTTTAAATTTCACAAACAGAAGGGAAATAACTTGCACAGATTGCCTTACGTGGACAAAAAACCGCTCGATCTGTATAAGTTAAAGAAAGCCGTCGAAGCTCGTGGTGGCTTTGACAAAGTATGCAAGCATAAAAAATGGGCAGAAATTGGCCGTGATCTTGGCTACAGTGGCAAGATCATGTCATCACTCTCAACATCTTTGAAAAACTCATACCAGAGATGGCTGTGCCCATACGAGGACTACTTGCGAGTTGCCAAGCCTGGTGTGCATCAGCAACTAGAGATGGAATATGGTGGCCCTCTCACACCTAGTCCCGCACAAACGCCATTAAAGAAATCTGCAGTCAACACTCCTGCTGCAGACGAATCGCCCGCACTTCGTGCTAGTGACGCACTCAATGCCAGCATCAACGATTCAGCGGCCAGCGACAAGGTTGCTAAGGAAGAAGACGGCGATGTTTCAATGACCAACGCTCCACCTCCCCGGGCGACTACTGGCTTCCGTGCCATAAACTCCGGATTCAAGCCCGTCAATGCCGGATTCAACGCTGTAAACAAGCCTGCCGCTACGAGCACTGATACGCAGTCGACCCCTCAAAAAGCTACGCCTAATTCCAAACCGGCGGCATCATCATCGAAGAACACACCTGTGTCAGACGTTAAGCGTAGAATGAGCATCGATAGCATTGATGGTTCTAAAGATGCCACTGACAAGGAAGATGGAGACAATGGTAGCCGTCGAAGCAAGCGACTGAAGAAGGAAAATGTCCCAACCGTTGCTGGCTCACACATGTCCCTTTTGCGACCTTGCATCCCACGAATGCCTCGTGATGAGACTGCTCTTCCCGGAGAACACTGCGAGACTTGTGGTAAAAATGACTTAGAGGAGCCTCTTCTTATATGTGACACCTGTGATCACGCATACCATGGAGAATGCCTTGATCCACCACTTAAGCAAGCACCTGCCGCGGAATGGAATTGTGCTCGTTGCCTCGTCGGCGATAACCAATTTGGCTTTGAAGAGGGTGGCCTTTACTCACTTAAGCAGTTCCAGCAAAAGGCATCCGACTTCAAGCAAGGTTATTTCGAGAAGAAGATGCCCATCGATCTTAAGCTCGGCTGCTCCAGACCAGTCACTGAAGAGGATGTTGAGAATGAGTTTTGGCGCTTGGTATCCGATATCGAGGAGACAGTAGAAGTCGAGTACGGTGCTGATATTCACTGCACCACTCACGGTTCTGGTTTCCCGACAATTGAACGCCAACCTACGAATCCTTACGCATATGATCCCTGGAACCTCAACGTTATGCCCCTCGGACCTGATAGTCTCTTCCGTCACATCAAAACTGATATCTCTGGCATGACTGTACCTTGGGTCTATGTCGGAATGATATTTTCAACGTTTTGCTGGCATAACGAAGACCACTATGCTTACTCTGCTAACTTTCAGCATTTTGGAGCCACCAAGACTTGGTATGGAATACCTGCATCTGATGCCGAAAAATTTGAACAAGCCATGCGTGAAGCTGTCCCGGAGCTATTCGAAACCCAGCCCGATCTGCTGTTCCAACTGGTTACTCTACTAACCCCCGAACAGCTGAAAAAGGCCGGTGTCAAGGTTTATGCTTTAGATCAAAGAGCAGGCCAGTTTGTCATCACATTCCCTAAAGCATACCACGCAGGTTTCAACCATGGCTTCAACTTCAATGAGGCCGTCAACTTTGCTCCCTCCGAATGGGAGCCCTATGGTCTTGAAGGCATCGAACGTCTACAGGCTTTCCGTCGCCAGCCATGCTTTTCTCACGACGAACTACTATGGACTGCCGCAGAGGGTGTCTCTGGCAACAGCTTAACCATCCAGACTGCCAAATGGCTGGCCCCTGCAATGAGAAAGGCGCAGGCTAGTGAGCTCGAATTACGGGAAAGTTTCATTCTTAAGCATATTGAAGCCTCCCCTCACTCTTGCTCACTTGACCCAAATGCTGAATCAGGGTCTTCAAAGTGTTCTCTCGAGCATGAGATAGACGATACCGATGTACCAGAGGACGAGTACTCTTGCTCGTATTGTAAAGCATTTAGTTACTTTTCGCGGTTCAGATGCACACAAACGGGCAAGGTTTTGTGTCTTCTCCATGCCGCATCTCATCCGTGCTGCGACGCATCTGACGAGGAACGCCTGGCTGGTCAAGACCATGTCCTCATCTACCGCAAGACTGCTGAGCAGATCGAGGAGGCATGTGCTAAAGTAGCGGACAAGGCATCTGCACCCGATCAATGGGAAGAAAAGTACACGAAGATGCTCGAAGATCAGGTAGTCCCTTCAATCAAGACTCTTCAGAAACTTCTACACGAGGGTGAGCGCATTCCCCATGATCTGCCTTCACTTCCCCTGTTGAAAGAATTTGTCGACCGCTGCAACGAGTGGATTGAGGAAGCCAACAATTATATTGTTCGGAAACAACAAAACCGCCGCAAAAGTGACCGAGTGTGGTCGGGTAAACGACAATCAGTTGACGAAACAAACCAGAAGGACCACCGCGACGTTCGCAGCATCGAGCGCCTAATCGAGGAAGCAAAACGCATTGGCTTCGAATGCCCCGAAATCGCTCTACTTGAAGAGCGCGCCGACCACATCGAAGAGTTCCGCACTAAGGCTGATGCCTTCCTCAAAGCCGCACAAACCTCGGGCGCCATACTCGACAAGAACATCCACGGCGACCAGATCAAGAACTTTGAGGATTTGTTGGAAGAAGGACGTAGCTTCAACGTTGACATCCCAGAGGTAAACTCTCTGGAGCGTGAGCTCAGAAGATTACAGTGGAATGAGCATGCTCAACAAAGCCGCACACGCTCAATCTTGACTCTTGATGAAGTCAACAACTTGATCACCGAGGGTGAACACCTCGAAATGCCACGGTACAACGACCATCTTACCTACTATTGTAGTCAACGTGAGGCCGGAGAGAGCTGGGAGAAGAAGGCCAATGAGCTCATTAGTGCCGAGAACATACATTATGCCCAGCTTGACTCTTTGTCGAGTCAGGTTCAAAGTCTTCGTCTTCCTGTCAACCCGGAGACGCTGGCAAAGGTTGACCGCATCTTGGCTAAGCAAAGAGAGGCTTACAAGCAAATTGCTGATATGAATGAGCGTGCTCGAAGCCTCAATGTCAACGATAGACCAAGGTACTCTGATGCACATGACCTCACCAAGCGCCTTGAAGAACTCAACTGCAAGCCCAATGGAGCAGTGGAACTCGATCGTGAGGTTAAACGACACGAGGATTGGATGCGGAAAGGCAAGAAGCTGTTTGGCAAGGCAAATGCACCCCTTCACATCCTCAAAACACACCTGGAGTATGTCTTGGAACGCAACGTTGATTGCTTTGACATCGTTCACGATAAGCCTCGTGATCCAGCGGAGCCCGCATCGCGGGAGCCAAGTCCAGATTCCAAGCCTGCTCGGTGGGAAGATCCAGCGAGCCGAGAAGTGTTCTGCATCTGTCGTCGTGTTGAAGCAGGAATGATGATCGAATGTGGCATTTGCCATGAATGGTAAGATTTATAACTCCAGTATTGCGTATCACACACAATAGCTAACATAGTTTATTGTTCAGGTATCACGGCAAATGCCTTAAGATTGCACGTGGCAAGGTCAAGGATGATGAACAAATGCATTGGGCTTGTCCGATTTGTGATCATCGGGTCAAAATACCGCGCGATGCTGCCCGTCCGAAGCTGGAAGATCTCATCGCTTGGCGCGATGAAATCAACATCCTTCCCTTCCAGCCGGACGAAGAAGAACTTCTAACCAAGATCATCGACAATGCATCCAATTTTAGAAGCCACATATCTGGATATATTAACCCGGCCATGTCATCTCGCTCTGAGGCCGAGACTCAAAGATTCTATCTTCGTAAAGTTGAGGGTGCTGAGGTGCTTCTGGTTAGGGAAACCAACTTCTTGCGACAAGAGTTGTACAAGTGGTGCCATGTTGCACCTGAGCCTCCCAAGCTTATTGAAGAGTCCAAAAGCACCCGCAAGCCCCGCCCTACGAAGCTGCAAAAGATGCTTGCTCTGTACAACGTCGATGACCCAGATGATCTCCCAGAAGAAGTTAGAGGGAAGGCGAGTAGTCTTCGCCGAAAGCTCCGTCCTAATCTTCCTCCTCACCTTGCTGTTTCTGGAGGGCCAGGGTCGTCTTTCATGAACGACTCTTTCAGAATGCATAACCCAGGAGGTGCTCAGTATGGATCTTCGTCGGCCAATGCTAGTATGCTTAGCGATGATGGTGACACAATGAGCCTAGAAGAGCGCCTGCTGAATGATCACCATACCGGGCTTGACTTCAGTATAGAGACTGACAAGCGCCAGGCCATTCATGCCCTTTCTCGATCAGCGGCTGGCCGTGACAAGGCTCAGGCACTCTTCGGTCCTGATGCTTTGGTTGGAATCCCTCCTTTAACAGGCGGCCCTGAGCCTTTGCGACCTGGCCCATCTGGAATTCGTGAAAGTATCGAGTCTTCTGGTCGTTCATCTGGAATCAGCCGCATCCTTGACCACTAGCGATAGTTGATCTGTTAATATCTCCCCCATTTTGTTCACCTTGTCCTCTTTGCTCGCTCTCCTGATCCCTAATATTTTACGATTGCGATTCGATGGTGTATGCGGTTTGGTTTGACCTGGTTTTTTATGGCTTTTCTTCCGGTATGAGATTCAATGCTGATTCTTCTTCTACTCTTTTTAGAGACATGTTTCTTATTCTCGTACATCGTACACAATTTTTTTTATTTTATCTTGGGCTGGACGGAATGAGGTTGGTATCTCGTTTCTATTTTTTTTCCTGTTGTTATTTTCCTGTTTTTTATCTCTATAGTTGTGTCTTGTTTTTTATTATTACCTTTTCTCATTGATTTGGCGTGTACAACACCAAAAGGCGGGAGTTATCTGTATTCTGCTGGTCGAGGTGTTGCTTGGCCTACTTTTACCCATGAAACTTTGATAATACATGTAGTATCATTAGACATTTTTGCTACGAGATTCGAATAGTATACTTTGTGCCTAGTGCAACATTTGATTTTCTTTCGCGTGCCGATTTTTGAACAATATACCCTTATATCAGGCAATCTGTGTCGTGCTGGTGCCACCACGAAGTTTAGATCTGTGGAGATAAATTTTACCCGATCTTGACTTGACGTCTTGCGTGGGAGTCATACTTTTATCGATAGCGTAAAAATGCCAAAGTTCTACTTGACGCAACAACTACAGAGAACAAGTACAGGATGGATATGCAACATGTTGAGACTACAAAATCAGAGTATTCAGATATTAGGATGTAGATCTCGTCAATGAAACGACGGCCAGATGAGTGAATTTGTTTCCGGAAATCGTGATCAAAATGCGGATCAGAAGTTTTATCTTTGGGGCACCCAGAAAAAAGCCAAGATAGCCCAGCTGCCAATGATGCCGCAGATTGAAGAAGAAAAAAGCGTAGTCTTTCCAACTGTCTCGAGCAGACACCTGACAACCGAAGCGCCCCAGTCCATCTGAAGAAAAGAAAAAAAGAAGAAGAGAGACGAAGATGATACAAAAGCTCTGCGAAAAAAGCTTTTGAGGACCCAAGCGATTGTGGGGCATTGCTGAAGTGGGGATATGGCCGTCACGTGCGTATGCATGTGACCTGGTAATTAGAGTGGATAAACAACTAGTCAAAGTTGAATTGGCCGCTCTTGTAATCTAGTCGCAATGATTGGCTGTCTTTGAGCCGAGGAAACCGGGAACGCACTTTGACCCATAAGCCAGAAAGCATAGTTGGATCGAAGAAGAGAAGCCAACGGGCTTTTTGGGCAATAATAGTGACAAAACAGTACGAATTTTAGAGGTTAGAGGGAGAAAGTAGTGGCATGGGGACAAAACCACGGAGTTTTAGCTTAGCCAAGAAAATCAGATGTGAAGCTCTTTAGCAATTTAGTTGATCAGAAGCCAGCCAAAACAGTCTTCAGCGGTCTTTTTTGAGCGTGTGACAACCTAAAGAAACCTTGTCAATTTTTGGTTTACCAGCGAAACGAATCGGAATCGTGCATTTTACTCAATTTAGTTCATCTTCAGTCCCGGTCTTTCTCTTCTCGAACTTATTGTTTAGATTCTTGGAGTTTTTTTCATGAAACCATCAAACATCACTTACTTCACTTACATACAAAAGAATTACCCTTCTGAAATCTACTCACAATGGCTGCTCCGCGGATGAGTTTGACTGCTCTGCGCAGTAAGTTATTTCTCCCACAACACGTACAACTTCAATTATAATCGCCAATCCGTGTACCGAAACTATCCCGATTATGAGCCGGCTTCTCTTCTACAAATCCAATCATCTGACGATCTCGACTATGAGCTCAATTATTGCTATTGGAACATTGTAGCTCGAATGATAATAGTAGCTCTCGATGAAACTATATAGCATCGTATCTGTAATTCTCGACAGTTGACTGCAGCCCACGATGCGTTTGCTATATTGAGATAATCCCGTCAAGCTCTTGGTCATGTGACACACGCTGAATTTCAACAATGGCAATTCGAAATGCCCTTGGCCTGTAGGAAATAAAGCTGTCCTCATAATTGGAATAGAACGAAGCACATGGGATACTTATAAATCTACCGCTCCAATCACTAACCCGTCACTAGCTTCGATGCGCCCCAGCGTTGGAATCACCAACAACCGCCTTCCTCAAATCATTTTAGCTTCGGCTTTCTCTACTTCCTCCCCTCGGTGCGTTTCACTTACTCCTCGGTAACGTAACATCTCGGGTTGCTAAGTTGGCTCTTCCTTTGACCTGCTCGAATAGCTCCGCCAGACCCCGAACGTTCCCGATTTCCAGCCGGCCTAAACCACCGGACCCTACCCGCAGCCATTGACCATTGCTATCACGTTCCTTCTTTAGCTAACCACCCGTATGATATTCACAGCTCTGCTATCATTGAAAAAGCTTCTCAGGCACAGGCCCAGGACATTCTGGCCAACCAGCGTTTGCAGCGTCCCGTGTCACCTCATCTGACTATCTACCAGCCGGCACAAACCTTCTTCACTCCCTCGATCTGGCACCGTATGACTGGCTGTCTTCTGTCTGGCCCCTTATACATCTTCGGCACTGCATACTTGGCGGCGCCGCTACTGGGCTGGCACCTTGAGTCGGCATCTCTAGTGGCTTTCGCTGCTGGTCTGCCATTGGCTGTCAAGGGTGGCCTTAAGTTCTTCTTTGGCTTCCCTTTTGTCTTCCACTTCATCAACGGTATCAGACATCTGACTTACGATGTTCTTCTGGGCTTCTCTAAGTCTCAGATCAAGAAGTTCGATGTTCTGATCTGGTCTTCATCGACCATTCTTGCTGCCTACCTCGCTTTCTTCTACTAAGCTCATACCTTCACTGGTAGGAAATATAAAGGAATGTTTTCGTTTGTCGTCTTTTTTTGTTTGGTTCGTATACGTACGTGATGTTAGACAGAGGCGAGCCACAAAATAATGACTGGTCCTCGTTCTATCACCACTTAGGCTATTTCAAGGGCGTTCGTTACCTTACTTGTCATTACCCTACCCTCCGTTGTTTTCATTCCATGATTTTTTTTTTCTTATAATGGTTGGGCTCATCTATAATTCAGAAGATATATAGCAATCATGGTACAATCAGCCAAATACCAAAAACTTCCACATATGTCGTGGGATCCAAAAATGTGGGAGCAATAAAAAAAAAAGTATAAACTAGAAAAAGAGTACCTCTATTATTGGTGATTAGATATTAACCTACCATTAAGATGACAGCAAAGAATAACTGAATCCGAGCTTGTTTCATAGACTAATGTGTGAACTCGTAAAGAACTGAACCACCTTATGAATAACGCCTGATGATATACTAAACAGAGAAAGTCAAGATAAATAAATGGCCGTGCTAGAAAATGATAACACGAACCCAAACCATAAAAGACAATTATGAAGAAGAGAAAAACAGGAAACTAAGCAGGTATCGCACTTAAAACCACTTCATGAGCGAGAATTTTATATCCACCAAAGTCATAACATGTTTACACAAAGCGATTATCTCAGTCGATGTACCGCGCATCCAGTACCAACTTGTTCAGACGATGGTTCCCTAGTTGCAATACCCGTTCACCGATGTTCTTACCGAGGAACTCGATGATATCACTTGCTTGAGATGCTTCGCCATTTGTGCCGTTTGTTACAACGCTGACTTCCGAGCCGGTGATCGACTGTACTGCCTGAACTATAGCGCCTAGTAGCATCTCGTAGTCGATAGAGCGCTCAGGACCCTTCTCTTTGAGAGGCACTAGGACAGCGGAGTCGAAGTCCCGAAGGGTCTTGAGGACCAGGATACGGATAGATTCGGGGCCGCCTGCAGCAGCAAGACCTAAAATCGCACCGTAAAGCACAGGTATAGGCTTGCTGGGATCTAAGAAGTACTTCAAACAAGTGCGCGTCAACTTGGGACGCAGAAGGTGATTGGATGTGGCATATCGGGCAGCAAGCTTGCCGACTAGTGAGGCAGCGAATTCACGTAGGTGGTACTGGGCACTAGTGCTAGCCATTGAATCTTCGGCCCCCAGCTTACGGGCCATCAGACATGTGAGCACTGGCGAAGAGATAGGGCTAGCGTAAGGGTCGAGGAATAACGAGGTGTTGGATATAAGTGCATTAGTCAATTCCATCATCTGACGCAACACAAAGAGGTCATCTAGGCGGTGAGTGACCTGGTTGGCGATATAGTTGATGAAGTACGGCACCAGTTGGTGTAGGCCCGGGTCGTCGCGGACAGAGGCTAGAGCAGCTTGGCGTAGCCTCTCGACTTCTTCATCGTCGGTCTCGTCGAGAATAGCGGCTTGAATCTTGTCGAAGTAGAGGACCATCTCCTTGCTAATAACGTGCTTAACGGATGGCTTGAGAGGTGCACCGTCGTTGCCGGCTAGTGCCGAGAGAGCTGGGTTGGCGCCAGTCCCTTTGGGAACAAGTTCGTGGGCGCGCGATTCGGAGAAGACGGGGTTCTGGGGTATGGCTGGTTGAACACCTTCGATAGCCAGCCAGTGTGCTATCCAAAGAATGTTGTTGGTTAGTATTCCGCTCAAACTCTTTCAGACAGCGATTTATCTGAAGTCATAATAAAATTGAAGCATACCGGTGAACATGATATCGCGGGGCACTTTAGGTAGCGGCGCGTTGATCAGCTTTTCGAAATCTACCTCCTCGTCCTCGATATAGTACAGTGGCTGACCAGGGCCGAGACTGGCTTCGCCATAGCGTAAAGGCCGGGTCGAATCGTAGCCATAGAGTGGCTCAACATCCAAGATCTTGAGGGCTAGAGAAACATCGCTGACCGTCAAACACGTGCGCCCACATGCGCGCATGAAGCGCAGCGCCTCTATGATGACTTGGCCAAGGCGGTACTCAGCATCTTGTGTCAGAGTTCGTAACGCTTCTTCGCCAATGTTGGAGATGCCGACAGATTCAGCTACGTCGCGCACATTCTCCGAGTTCCATAGTAGCTTAGGCTCTTCGCCGGCCATGGTTGTGGGTGGCCGATGGGCTATGATGAATCGATGAAGTTTGAAATGATCCAGTTATAGGGCGTGATTGACGGTAGGTTATGTGGTGAAAGGTGCCGTTTAAAGCAGCGGATTAAACGTCTTGAAAGAAGTAAATCTTGTTTATATTTCAAGAGAATTAGTAAAATCAATATTTGGGCGGATCGTTTAAAGTGAACTTCTCGACTCAAGGCTACTTTAAGCTAAATACTATCTTTGCCTATATTGGGAGGAATTATGGCTGGACTTGCGAGGCTGAATTTGGAGCACTGATTTATCTACTGTGCCAACTTATTTATGGGTCCGAAAATATACTGATATTCATAGTTATGCATTGTTGATTTAGCACCATGTCACTTATAAGCACTTTGCCCAGAAAAACATATTATATGGCAAAATAGATTGAACGATGGTAGATTGACTTTTGACTATGAATACTTGACAAACATGCTGTTACTTACTTTATGTACATATCATTAATATAGCCTACTGATATGTTTCACCGAAACGACGCGGGGCACTAATTTCGTAAGAAGGTCTTCAAACCTGCTGAGGAATCTGCTGCACTTCCGCGAAGTTGTTCTGTTGTTCCTCTGCGATCTCTAAATCTTCCTCTGGGACACCAATGTTGCTTACAATTACAAGCGCGCCTACATAAAGCCCAGCAGCCAGCAAAAACGGTAACCCAGGCCAATCACCGCCCAACTTAAGGCCCAGCCGGTATAGAGCACCCATGACAGGGCTAGCTAAAACAATGCCTACGCTCTCCAGGAAGCCGATAAGGGAATACAATACGGCATTGTTGTGTGGCACCATAGATGTCATGAGGCCACGGACAAATATAGAGTAGCCAAATCCAAACGCTGATAAAGCAACACCACTAAATAGACATACGGACTGCGACGCTCGCGCAACGACACATATCCCGATGATTTTGAAGACCATGCTGATACGAGCAAGAATGAGGTCTTTGGTCCGTGGGCCAACGAAGCCGAGTAGAACCTTGGTTGCAGTTGGAAGCACGATCAAGAGTAAAGTGAGACTGCATGCTGACTGTACACTGACCAACAAACCAGCCTAGTGATAAAAAGTCGAGTTAGTATATATTGCTGGTCAACTAGCTAATAAAAACTGAAACTTACCTTTCCCCATGACCATTTGAATTTGTTTGTCACAAATTGAAGTAGAACAACCTGTGAGTCGCCAAACGTCACGAGAACTGTACTGATGAGCATGAGACCAACCTGGCGTTCTCGACTAGCCAGTAAGTGGAGGAAGTCTTTGAATCGGCCAAGATCTGCCTTAGTAGACAAGATAAAATCTTGCCAATGGGTGGAATGGGATGTGTGCTCAGGCGGGGGTGACAGCGCTAAATCGGCCTCTGGCCGAGTTTCGGGCATGCAGAATCCGAACAGACTAAGAAGGGTCATGGTGATGATGCCAACGTAGATAGTCACCCATGTTCCGATTCTTATCAGATAAAAGGTGATTCCACCACCGATAAGACTACCACCCATGAGAGAGGCACCAAGCCAAGAGAAGGCAACTGATCGCTCACTAGGATCACAGACATCGGCAACGATTGTGTATAGCATGGTAGGAAACATTGCAATACCGCCTCCGAGAAGACCAAATAGTGCAGAACCCCATACTAAACGCAAATTAACAAGCCCCGAAAGCGAACCTACGTCCAGTTCATAGGTCAGTAAGATAGCACGGTGGATAGTACCTTTCATGAAGCAGTCACTTACATATTATAGCGATATATATGTTGGAGAATGTGACACCTAGCAGAGATGTACCCAATACCATATTGCGGCCATATCTGTCTGCTGCTAATCCACATGGAACTGACATGATAAGACATGGAACCAGGCTGAAAACTACAGCCCAGGACTGGATAATCGAGAGTTCGTTCTGAACCTCTTGGTCTTTGCATTGGGTTGCACTTCCGAGGTTGACCATTGTTCGACAGAGAAACTCTTCCTGGGCTTGGACAAGAGATGTGCTCATGATAGCAAGATTGATCATAGTGATAAGCATGAATAGGCAACATAGGCCGATGATGAAATGGCGCCGGGAGCGAGGCAGCGCACCCGGAGACTCTGAAACTCTGTCATTTCTAGGCCTGAGAAGAGGCTCAGTTTCTGAAGTTGCCATGACCAATAATCCAAAGCGTTCGCCCAGGATAAAGAGAAGCCACAGAAACGTATTTGTATAATATCAAAAATGACGATTCAAAGAGTCTGGTGAAGCTAGGTTGAGGGGTTTATTCAGCAGATAGATATATGGCAAAGAGGAGTTGCCGGTATCTCACTGTCTGCCATTAACAGATGTGACATACAAAGCACAGGCAGCAGTTCATATAAGCAAACAAACAGAAAAAGAAAAGACAAGCAACTATCACAGTGTGAGGAATAAACTCACAATGTTAGTGACAAAACAAACAACCATCAAAAAGATATTGATTATCAGATTGAGATTACAAACAGAAACAAACAATTAGAGCAAGTCTGGCAGATATCCGGTTATCAATCTGTGGCGCAATACATCACACTAGTTTAAAAAATAGGAACGCATTATTTTGGATTATTTGCCCCAAGACGGACTAGAAAATTGTGTTAGAACCGTATCTTTAGCACTTCAGTCAGGGTCTATCTGCTCGGCGACAGTTCTAATGTGGCATAGCGGCATTTCTCTGGTCCTTTTCACTACACCACAAAATTAAATAACTCTCAAGTTGTTCTCTTGTGTAGAAAACAGAAACAGTTCAAAACAAAGAAAGATCTGATTGACGGATTGATATGTATCAACTTTGGTAGACGTGAACAAGAGTATCACGAATGCATTCATTGTTACGATGTTACATTTCTAATTACGTAGAACTTTTTGTAATACAGGTCTTGCAAGGCTATAATGCAAGAACTCCAATTTAGTTGATACATCACATCAAGTGAAAGATTTCCGATCATTCCTACCCTAGGGTTGGGGTATATTACGGCACAACCATGCCTGTATATCTGGTAACTAATACTTCAAGTGTATTATCGCTTTGTACTAATATTGATGATTACCAATGAAGGTTCACTTGAACACTTCATCTAAATAATAAAATAGTGCTAACATGCTGACTGTGCAACATGAAACTTACATGGGCTGTAAATCCGAGGTAGTGTACGATTGTGTAAGCCTCTAGAGTCTATAATACTTCATATTTCTTCAAAGCAAAAGAAAGTGCTTATCACATTTTATACTTTTGTGCTATGGCGTACAGAAAATGCAACAAATAGGAGATGACGAATGTTAAGCACAACTTAAACCCCATGCTGGTCCTCGGTTGACTCCGATTCTTTAGCTCACGTTGCATCTAATTGGCATATTGATGACAGCGCAAAGAAGCTTAAAGATCAATAAGCAAGGGCTTCCTCATGCAGAGCCGAGGTTTAGACGCGAAAGTCGTTTGATGAGATAGTCTTTGACGATTTAGCCAATACTTTAGCTATGAATTTCCTAGATATATCGAAGCATTACGGCATGACAAATATTAAAATGGTCTTTGTTAGTACTAGATTCCTATTCCCAACGTAATTTCCCTGCTTACAAACAATATTCTTTTTGGGCTAGATACTTACTTGCAATCAAGCAGCAATCCCGACTTTCCAGAGCCTTTAATTTGCCCGCAATAGCGGGGTTGTTCGAATCTCAAAAAAAAAACAGCAGAGCAAGTTAAAGTGGCAAAGTTACTCAAACAGGAAAGTAGCTATAGGGTGGCTAGTCTGATTTGAAGTTATGATTGGCTCGATAACACACTTGGAGCTATTTCCCGCCAGCATATATCTTGCTCGCACCGAAACAGTAGTTGCAAATCACGAGCATCGGAGCAAGATGCAAGACCGACTCCACTTGTATATGCAGGAAGTTGCCTCTAGATATTAGATGTTTAATCAGCTGAAAGTATTTCAATAATCTATCTCACCAGTATAAAAGAAGCCTCTTCTGTCTAACTTCACCCAATTCCAACTTCATCATCACCTTCATTAGCATCACTTAGCTAGATATTAATTATCAAATAATTATGGCTCCCAAGGTTCTTATTGTTTTGACCTCGTTCAGCAGAATCGAGGCAATGGACCGTCCCACCGGCTGGTTCCTGGTGCGTTTACTTTCCTGTCTTCCAGAGAGATCCTCTTCCTCTGTCATTTGCTAACTAGTTTCGTTCCCTATAGCCCGAGCTCGCTCACCCCTACGATGAGCTTGAGGGTAAGGTTGAGATGGTCTTTGCCTCTCCTAACGGCGGTAATGCCCCTCTAGATCCCGGTTCCGTCGAAGCCTTCAAGGACGACTCATCGCAGAACTTCTTCAAGAACCACAAAGATAAGTGGGAGAATACCGAGAAGCTGTCTACCTTTGTTGGCCGATCCTCCGAGTTCGCTGCCATCTTTTACCCCGGTGGCCACGGCCCCATGTTCGACCTAGCTACCGACGCTTCCTCAATTGCTTTGATTGCCGAGTTCTACGCTGCCGGAAAGCCCGTTTCTGCTGTTTGCCACGGCCCTGGTGTTCTTGTCAACGTCAAAGGCGCTGATGGGCAGCCTATCGTCAAGGGCAAGAATGTCACCGGCTTCTCTAACTCCGAGGAGGATATCGCTGGATACAGTCCTTACATGCCGTTCATGCTGGAGACTGAGATGAAGAACAAAGGTGCCAACTACAGCAAGGCCGCTGCTGACTGGGGTGAGAACGTTGTTGTTGATGGCAACCTCATCACTGGTCAGAACCCCGCGTCTGCCAAGCCTCTTGGCCAGGCTTTGATTAAGGCCCTGAACCTGTGATCCCATTCATGGGAATACATCTCATACCTGTATTAGTATCATGAATATAGTAATAAAATGAATAGAAACTCCGAATATTAATACTAGTAAAGACCCAAGAGTACATGCCATATTTACCCAAATCTATACTCGTAAAGCGAAAATTTGATTCATGGCCTCAACACCCTTTAGGAATCGTTTTATCGTTAAGAAGCAACATATAAAGGTGTGTAAAGGTAACGACAAAAGATTAACACCCGAGATGACAATAGAGCCAATAAGTTACACTCTGGAAGATGCAGAAAGTAGGAGCAAAAAACAAAAAGTCGAAAATGAAAACCCCGGTAGATGCCCAGCCTAAAAAAACCAGAATAAAAAACTTTACAGCGAAGAAAACAAAGAAAAACGCTCACCATGCACAGCTCCTATAGTACACCGATATCCAATCTCTCATCTGCGGCCACGGCCACGGCCACCCATACCTGGCATACCACCCATACCGGGCATACCACCCATACCGGGCATACCACCCATGCCACCCACGCCCATTTGCTGCATCATCTGTTGCATCTGTTGCATGTTTGGCATGCCACCACCACCGCCGCCGCCACCGCCGCCGAACATGCCCATCAAGCTGCTTAGGTCCGGCATGCCACCCATACCACCCAGACCGGGCATACCGCCAGCACCACCTGCGCCACCGCCCATAGCAGCCATACGCTTCTGCATCGCTGCCATTTGACCCTTGGTGGCGCCGCCCATGGCGTTTTGAGCACGTTGGAGATTCTTCATGTTACCGCCCATCTTCTTGGCCATGCCTGCCATCATACGCTGTTGAGTGAGTAGATCCTCGACTTCACGGACAGATGTACCGGAGCCACGGGCGATGCGCGTCAAACGTGTGGGCTGCTCGACAATGATCTTTCCATCGGAGTCCAGCTCGGCTTCGGTCATGGAATCGCAGATATAGATCATTCTCTTGAGTTTAAGGGCACCTTCTTGGTCGTCCATGCCCTGCATTAGGTTGCCCATACCAGGAATCATGCCAGCCATTTTGGAAAGAGGTCCCATCTTCATGATATTGGAAAGTTGGTCGCGGAGATCGCGGACAGTGAAGATACCCTCCTGGATGTGTTTCATGGTGTCTTTTTGATCAAGGTTTAGATTTTGAACATGCTCAACAAGACCCATGATGTCGCCCATGCCAAGCAATTTCTGAATAAAGCTTTGTGGCACGAAGCGTTCAAAGTCGAGCATGTGTTCACCAGTACCGATGAAAACAATCGGCGTGTTCGTAGCGGCAACAGCGGAAATGGCACCACCACCAGAAGCGTTACCATCAGTCTTGGTAATGATGATAGCACCAAAGTCGGCAGCCTCCTTGAAAGCGAGAGCCTGGGCTTCAGCAGCCTGACCGATGGAGGAATCGAGTACCATGATGGTCTCATCAGGCTGGATGACGTTCTGGATATCCATCATTTCTTGGAACAAAGCAGATTCTTGTCTATGGCGACCAGAGGTATCAACAATGATGACTTCGAACTTCTCCTTGCGGAACTTTTGCACACCGTCGCGTGCAACTACGGCAGGATCAGTCTCCGTCAGAGAACCGTAGTATGGAATCTTGGCCTTTGTCGCATTCTGCTTCAGCTGGTCAAAAGCACCGGCACGGAAGGTATCAGCGCAGACAAGACACGCCTTGAAGCCACGGGATTGGTAGTGTCTAGCCAGCTTGGTGCACGTCGTTGTCTTACCGGCACCCTGTAGACCGACAAACATGATGACGTTGGACTTGCCCTTCTTGACTTTGAAGGGCTCGGCATGTGGATCGACAAGCTTCACTAGCTCATCGAAGACGGTCTTTTGGATGAATCGTTTTTTGTTGACAGCACTGGGGAGCTCTTTGAAGTTGACGCTTGACCGGATAGATTTGCGCAGCTGGCCAACAAGACGCACATTTACGTCGGCTTCAAGAAGAGCACCGCAAATCTCCTTGACCATGTCCTCGAAAGCCTATATAGGTAGTTGGTTAGTATGGTACGCCGTCAACCTAGAAGGTTCCCTAGTATTTGAAGGTAGTACCTGTTCGTCGACATTTGGCTCACGGGTCAAATTGTTGACAGCCGCATTGATGCGGCGACCCAGATCTTGCAAAACCATAGCGTGGGGCGTGAAGGTAAAGCGATTGTGTCTTCAATGTGATCGATATCGTCGAGCGGTCCAGAATAAAATTTGTGAAAGCGCCTGTTGTTTAGGCTTGTGTTAAAGGTTCGTGTATTTCTGATTGTATAGTGTGAAAGTAGTCGCTAGAGGTGGGATGTAGCGATATTTTTGAAGGCGTCCAAGAATATTATCAATGCCATCATTCAAGGCCAGCATCGCAATGTATGACCATCCAAATAGTGCATAAGCAAGCTTCGGGGCAAAGGCTGACAGTCGTTTCTAAGGTGGACAGCTGGTGCCAGCTGTATGGCAGCTCACGTTACACAATCTTAAAGGACAAAGACATTTATCTGTATATAGGAGGCACTACTTATGTGGCTAAACTTCGGACGATCTGGTGCTAGTTGCAAGTTTGTGTTCCAGCACACACAATGATAAAATGACGGCTCATGCACATGAGTTAATAATTAATATCTACTTGATCTATATACAATGTGCCTTTAACTCACTTTAACTGTGAACTTATGTATCATAGGGGGGGGGAATTCATTCAGATCATTTCGTGTATTCTAGATAAAGTGTTACATGACTAAAGATCGGCCCAACATTTAATACTATCATATCCTATTCAACAGCCCAAGTTAGCCGATCCATAAAGGTAAAATCTCGGCCTTCGAAATCAAGTCGGGGTCTCAGTTTGCATACAGACAGTACCATTGAAAGGATTGAAAGTTTTCACAGTGTATAATTCGGCTGGTTCGAACCCCTCCTCTCAGCAACCAACTCAAACAACATAATTTCTTCCTCTACTCATTATTTGTGCTCAGATAAAGAAGATTCCTGATTCTTTCAAGTCATATTCATATATTGGTACCTTAACTTGCTGAAACTTAAACCTTCAATACATCTACAACTACTGCTTAACCCTAAATAAGGCCATCATGTCCCAACATAGCCTTCCTTTATCCAACCTGGATACCCAGCCCAAATATGGCTTCTACCCAGCTTCTACTCGCAGAGAACCTGGGCGCCATGTTACTGCCCAAATGGCTGCCCGGCCGTCTTTGACTCGCCGTCTCACACCACGGCCTCGCGGCTTAGCCTTTGAGGGCATCTGGTCAGACTTCATCAACACTATCCGAAGCTTCTCGTAAAGGCCTGCTAGTCTCTACTCCCTCTCTCCTTTGTTCATGATATCTCCATCGAGAGATCATGAGCCAGTGTTTTTTTCAAGCGGGTTTCCGTCAACTTCACTCGAAGTGTGGTTTTAGCATTGGTTTTTTTTCGAACGGCGTTCTTATATTCTGGATGAAAGCATTCCCGACAGCATGGGGTCATCTCAATTTTTTTCACTCATGGGGCGTTTCAAAAGTTATTTTTTAAGGTTTATCTTGTTTATTCGTTAATTCGTGTGTAGCGTACTATCTACTTATTTATATGTTGTTATGACTTGACATCGTCTCGTTTATCTCAATGATGACCGTGGGGTCATTGTTATCTACCTATTTGCAATGGCCATTATAGCCAGATTCGTGCAAGGAACCCATTTATTTTCCTTCGTGTTTCTTGTACGTTTCCTGTGTCTGTAGCCGTGTAACTCTATTGTTACCAGCTCGTATCGTGTTCTTGTTTAGTTTGTCCTTAAACTGATGCTCTCACGTTGAACGTATCGGACCAAGAGCATCAGCTATTATTACCCATCGAAGCTGGTATCAAGCCCATGGGCACTTACATGATATGAGTCTTTGGTTGATTTGGGGCAAATGGGTTGAAGTTCTTCCAGGCGGCCTTAACAGACGGCCCGCAGTTGGAGAAGTCAAGCGACTTCTTTTCACGCTTAGGAGCTTTAGGTGTTCGAATGAGGATCACCAAATTCATCTTCGGCCAGTGCTCAAACGACCGCACACCGAGCTTATCGACGCGGTCTAACGTATCTTCGTACACAATGGCACCGGCCTCGTCAAAACCAAACTTGCGGTAAACCGGGTAACCCTTTTTAGTTGATTCGAGGTAGATGGGCAGACTGTTCTCATCAGCCTGCTTGATTCCCCATTCCATGAGACTAGACGAGATGCCTTGGCCTTGGTGTGAGCAGCAGACTGCAATGAGGCTCAGGAAGAGATGCGGTCTATCGCTGTGCGTCCGCTCGCGGCTCTTGTCGATCTCTTCAAAGAACCACTCGGCCACATCACTATTCGATCGCGGAAGGCATGGTGGTGGAGTATGAGGCTGTGGTTGTTCGTCAACACGAAAGCCGTTGCGATGGTAGGACCACTTAGCAAATGCAATGACGTCCCCCTGGAGGTTCTCAACTACTCGTACGTAGTAAACGTCCTTCTCCTCCAGCCAGTGGCGTGCTTCGTGCTCCCACCATTCCTGACCGGCATTGCGCTCCTTCTCCGGGAAACAGTACTGGCGTGGAGTACTATCGTTGAAAGCATCAAAATATACGTTGGCTAAAGCCTTTTCGTCACCAAGGGTAGCCCAACGGTCGACATAACCGTGCGGCATATTTGAAGGTTGAAAGTTCATACTGAGTTCCATAGGTAGATAAGTAATCCTCATCTTCTATGGGCAGTAATCCTTGGTAAAAGGGCCAGCAGTAAGCTGTGTTGTTGAGAAAGCCGAATGTCGAGTGGGAGCTTTCTTGAGAACAGATACTCTGGGGCGTGGGTTTAAGCCCTGTCAATAGCAGAGATGGATAGTTACTCCCAACCAAGTTTCTGTACTTGTTGAATAAGGACTCTTCGCGATTACGCAGAATGAGTCCCCAAGCGAAGATCAAAAAATTCTTTGGCAAAATGGATAGACAAGAAAGCCGTTGTTCTAGAGAATGTTAAAAACTTTCATGGGACCGCCGTAGTTGAGAGGTCAAAAGTACACACTCCTAACGTGGTACTCGACGACAAAAGCGCTGTCAGAGAACGGAAAGAGAACGAGGCCGGAAAATGAAGTTGCTGTCCTGGTATGAAGAGAATCTTGAACATATCTAAGAAACTCAGCAACCAGAGATGGGTAGTGCCAGAGTTCAGATACCCGTAAGTTGGAACAAGGATAAGATAGAAAGATGCAAGTCTAAGTTCCACAAGTCGGCACGTTGAACCGGCAAAGTTGATATGTCAATGATAGAAGACGAAGCAGAGAAGGAAAAAAGTGATACTTGCTCAAGAAGTAGAGACTGGAAGCAAGAACCAAGTCAATTTAGCATGTATGGACAGATGAGTGGGAAAAAAACCCTGAAGAGGAAATTGGAAAAAGAAGGAAAGAAAAGAGGAAAAAGAATGAGCAAGATATGATTATATGAAGACCTCGCTGATAACCTTCCTGGGCTTGAAGTAGAATCAAAGGCAGGTTACGTTGTTTGGCCTGGAACTCAACAATACATATAGCCATGTACTCTAGAAAGGAAAGTACAACTTAACTAACCTTACATAAAATGGTTCAATATGGCCAGAGTATAATTACGGTATCTAGTTTGCGTGTAGAAATGGCACTAAACCAGGAAACTAAACTAGACTACGACTAAACTAGACTTAGATTTGTATTTCGGTGTAGCAGCTTTTTCACTACCTTGCGCATCCAATTTTCAATTCTTCCAAATCTTGTGGGCATAAACGTAAGGATTAAGCGGCAGATAAATTCAACATATTTTGTCCTTGTCTCTTTTCAGCTTAGTTTAGCATCCCAGAGACTTGTTCTGCTCTTATTCCTTTATCCATTCCTTGGGGGGAGGGGAGATAAAAAATGAAATTTATTAATAGCTATTATAAAGTCAAACCTCCAGGCCTAGCTAAGACAGGAACTGGGAATCTCAATGTCAAACTGGTACAAGCACGCAAGAGCGCATAGACAGAAAAAGCGGGAGCGAGAAATTTCGAGACGACAACAGGCCTGTCTAGCCGGAAAGGAAGATAGAGCGATTTCATTCCTTAACTTTGTCGGTCCAATATAAGACGAGACTGAGATATATTCTGCTTGGCCAGGCTAGAAAGAAGCTTGGACTTGGAGCGTGTGTGTCCGTGTGTTGAACGTTTGCTATGCTCACTCTACAACTTGGAGATATCCAGCCGCCGCTGTTGCAACTATCCACGGCCAAGCGGCCACTTTGACCTCAATATGTGTAGTATATTAAGTTGCTTCAACATGTCTATGTACTCTTTTTATATGACAATCAGTAGTTATTATTTTCCTGTTTTTCAGACACCAACCGATGCTACTCCAATATCGGCGCCTAAGCTCAAGTCTATGTCTGTATCTATGACTTGGGGCCGAATATCAGACCTCCGTAATAACGATTTTTTGAAGCCCAACCTTCAGGTTTCGCTTGATGAGTAGTTTCCTTTTATTACATGCACTGTCTTTGTATAGACCTCGCATTGCAATTACAGCATTTACAGATAGCCGATTTGATGACTTACATCAATTTGTATTCTTAGTCAGTTTAATAGGCCAAATAGAGGGCAGAACAATCAAGGCGGCGGGCCGTTTACCCCAGAAGCCAGCCAGAGAGCGGAGCTTCAACTTCCGCCGCCATTGCGACTTTGATGCTGCTTCCTCCTGTAGGCAGGCATTGTGGACGGGGTCAAGCCAGGTATCAACTTTAGGCGGCCTAGTGCATTGTTATGTAGCTCGCTTCGTTCACCCCAAGGCGGTAAGTATATGAGAAAAGCAGATAGCATGCCCTGCTTGCCTAGTATGCAGTTGCCATGCAGCGGCGCTACGAACGAGAAGGCTCAAAGTCAAGGTATCCCAAGACCTCTGATGTTAGAGAAGCAGAGCTAGACCAAAGACAGCTATGAGCTGCTTCTCTTGCCCTGAATTGACATGTCTAGGTATGAGAGCTTGAAAAAAAAAAACAGTGCTGGGGCTTGCCGGTTTGCTTCTGAAAGGTTGCCTAGTCATGCTTTCCTAGGAACATGACTAGAAAGTAAAGAACAAGAAAGCTCTCAAGCCAAGCAAGAAAACTGGTTCAGTATGCAGGGAACGGGAAATCATCATGCTCTGTGGGCAAAAGCTCTGGAAGATGGTGTTTCATCCTGCCCAGAACGAGAAGCTCAGTGGAAACGCAAAAGAAGCAATAGAACGACGTGATTTCCAAGCCGAACACACGACGGAGAAGTCATCAACGTCGCAATTGCAACCCCTAGGCAGATCAACTATTTGCAAATACAACAGATATACATACGTACATATGTATGTACCCTTAATATAGCTTTTCAAATGCATAAAAGATATCAGCGTGGGTTTCAGCAACTACCTTGTGGTGTACATACATCACGAAGAAGGAAAGCACACACGCTTAAAACCCGCATGAAGAACAAAAACAGTATGTTTTTAATCGACAAGATAGTATGCAAGGTTTATTCTCATATTTATTCAAGATTTTGTGGTCTGGCCGATTGAGGGACTATTTGTATATGTACTTACTCTAGATATACATACATATGTATGTTACTCAAAGCGGAAGGCGCAATTATCAAAAGACTCGATATCAGATAAACAAAGAAGGGAGGCAAAGAGAAGCACAGTTGCCTCGATTTCCAGTATCCAGTAATTACCTTTGCCGTTGTTTAGCCGATAAATAGTTTCCACAGTCTTTCTTCCAAAATGTTTCCACATCTACGTTCTATTTTTATACACGAACAATAAACAATAGCCAATTAATTAATCTGACAGTTCTGTTGTTGGAAGGTACGCTATTAGAACGGATGAAACTTTTGGACGACACCTCTTCAACAACAACAACAACAACAAACAACACTAAGGAACCAAAAATAATAATATTACCATGACGATATAGTAAAAACAGAAACAGGTAGAAAAAGAAACTATCACGACAGGAAATTAAAGCAAAACAAATTGGCACCGACCCAAACAACTATCATAATTCCCAACTTTTCAGAGTAACGGCACTGATAGTACATTGCAGAAAGGGGTGAGGTAAAGGAAGATATCAGGTGGGCCCATGCGTTTTCTGAACCTCCATCTCCATATCCTACATTGGGCTAAGGATTGCCCATTTGAGCCAAGCTGATCGGGGGCAGAACTTGATGGGATTCTTAGCAAAGCTTTGGCAACGACGTGGGAGAGGGGCAAGGAAGAAGTTGCAGCGCATCTTCAATAACAGATAGCAAGCAGTATGGAGATACCAAGAGTTGTATTGAGGTTTTTTTTCCTCGGAGTTCTCGTTTCCACATATTCACTCACCCCCCCCAAAAAAAAAAAAAAAAAAAAAAAAGAAAGAAAGAACGATCCCAGTAATATGTTAGGTACGAGTTTACGCTGTGCCAGATGCATGCTACATACTACACTCAAAGTCATTCATACATGTGATCAAAAACAGACTATTATATGGATATATGTATGTACATATGTACGTACGGATAGTCAAAGTGGCAAAGACATCTATGGAAAACCCTCGCCACTATAAGGACGACGAGGTAAATATTAAAGAATGGCGTGATGGCAAATAATCAAAGTAAACTACTTGTGTCTGTTCATGAAGTTTCCAATTACACGTTGCTATCTATATCTACTTCTGCATTGACTGAAAATTAAGAAAGGTCTGTCAGTGATGTAACTAGAAAAGGTACTATGTGATATCTTAGTCACAGTAAGATTGTTAGCTATGCTAATCTTATATTCTTAATACTGTGTTACCACATAAAACAAGTTATTCTATCAAGTTTAGTACACTTGACTATGATAGTCATTAAAAAATGTTGTTTTAAACACGCCATCCAAATCTCTATCATTCATATATCTCACAACGATTTTGCGGCCCTAGCCATGCTAGTCTATCAATCGTATAGTTAGCTAATTTATCTCTTGACAAACTTTCACACAGAGTTATTCCATACATACCAAGCCTAGAGTCAAATACACCTAAAGTTATGTAAATAGTGATTTCAAGTTAGACTAACCGACTTAGCTATACGAAATGTGAACTCCTATTGACATCTATTGACATAATTCACAACCGTTCTAATTACGCCTTGAAGCTTGACTAGCCGATATCGTACTGAGAGAAGAAGATATACCCCAAAAGGAACAACCTTGTACCATTAGCCTTGATTCAGGAAGCTAATCGTCTCCTCCGCAACTACCCGTGTGATGATCTTAAAAAGGAAAGCATATGTAGATAGTATACATGTATTACTACATCATCTTTACCAGCGTTATAGAATACCATCACGTTCTAGTAATATAGCACCTTTCCGTGGTCCTTTATCGTCTAGAAACAGGAGCTACAACGTCTTTAACGGGTCATTTCTTCATAACTAGCTATCAATCGCCTTTTTCTCCTTTCCATTCCTCCTAAGCTATAACAGATTTAGAGTCATTGGAAGTGTATTGTATCGACAGCTAAGATGTTGGTAACCATGGATGTAGTTATCAGAGTATCATTGTAGTTCGAGCCTTCCATTCTTACGAAGTAGGATTACTGAGAGATCTTGTCTTGAACTGACAAAGTTTACCACATTTAGTTTGATACCCCCATGTATACCAGCAAATACAAGACTAAACAGCACTATGGTCACCGACTTACCAGCTGTTACTCACAGCATTCTTTTTATGTAAGGTTATATATTCACTTCAGACACCAAGCCTTTACCATCAGGAACAAAATTCAGTATCAATTGAAGGGTTAGCCTTGTTTCTTGGTACGATTTTCCGGCTTTCTCTCATTTTGAATCTTGAAGACACTTATCATTATTTATATGAAGCCCCGTCACTGATAGGTCTCCATAGTATACTCACCAACGAAAGTGATTGCTGTTACTAAAAGAATAGACTGATTATGCATCATGTAATCAAGTGTGTATGGTCATTGAATTTGGGTTAGTGTTGTTCTATATGTACCTAAGAGAACTTGGCCCTGGTGGGATGAACATGGAGGTTGGTGGTGATGAATTAGAGTTCTTCGTACACAATGCTTGAAACATCTTTAAGCCAGGGGATACCTAGTGACATGAACTACGTAGCTGGTGCCCTGCTGCCATTGCTATTATAGGAAGGCGAAATTCTAATGCCTGATATGTCGTATGATGATTGTATCTACACAGTTGGTATACATGGGAGTCTAGTCCTTCTTGTTGTCAAATGGGAATCCACAAAGCGGTTAATCGTCATCAGTGCTGGTACGACTGATACAGCGTCATTCCAACAATCACATTCATACATATAATTATATATACATACATTACATACATTACATACACCGTATGTGAGCACTCGGAAAGACTCTCGATTCCGAGTCGAGCTAACTTTCTGCGATAAAAGCTCAAATGCGCACATACAGAAATGCACTGGGCTTGTTTAGATATGGGACTAGTTTTTGAATAATATGGCGTTTACGGCGTGTCGTCTAAGAAAACGAACAGAAAACATATTACTTGCTAATTACTTTATATATTACTCTACGCCACAATCTGATGCGAATCTTAGATTTCTTACAGTCCACACAGTTCAAATCGAATCACCCAACAATATTGTAGACGCTTCCGATTTTCTCGCTTCAGTCCGTTTCACCTATACTATACACCCTTCATCATCCCACATTAGACCCACCCACTATCACTCTCTGCGCGACACTGTAACTTTTTCTACTGTAAATGGAATCATTGGCAGACGAATGATGGGCTGATGGCCTACACCTCCGAGATTTTGGAATACCATGCATCATGCATGTGCTATGCTTAAAATGCTCTCCCCTCTATAAAGATGTAGCACATCAATAGAATATTCATAGTCAGATAGGTTGTAAATCAACCGATATTGATAAGGACGTTCCTTCAAACTAAATCATACTAGGGGTGATAAGAAGAGGCAAAATGAATAGTTTGTTGAAACTGATTGACCGTACGTATGGTACGAGTATATATATATTTTCTAGAAGGACTCTCGGAGACTTAGGAGCTTTGGTCGACAACTAAGACGATATTACTATCTCATGATCTAGACCTAGGACTTGGGGCCTATATTTTTTAGTTGGTTGCCCCAATCCTCTTCTCGCTAAAGAAAAAATACAGGCAGGCTTCGAAAATAGAAGCACTAACCGTCATACTCGCTAGGCTCGAGAGTTAGCATGATGACGCAGGCTAGGGTTTTGAACCGCTGTTGCTCATACAGCGCCTAGCGCGTACGATATAACAAGCAACGAGCTAATAGGTTTTAATATTCATTCTTTTTTTTGTTCGCAATGGAAAAGGCACTTGCTATTTCATAACCTTGCCTTAATCACAGATGTTAACACCACATTCTATTCTCTGGCCTACTTCAAGGCACACTTTACTTCATGAATCGACGCCGCAAACATACAGATGTGTAACAGTGATGATATCGAGAGTGTAGTAGAAGTACTTGTGATAAGTTATACACATTTATCGTAGTATTCTAAAATTACCCTGTGTCTTGGGTGGTACGTGCTACATCGATATGTGGTTGTTGTATATTGTATCTAGGGCACTAAATGATGAGATCATCTTAATGTACAAGAATTACGCTGTGTTAGTCAAACAACTTCATACCAAACAGCCTTTAGTATCATATCATCACCTCCGAGTCCGAGTCACGAGGAAAGTGATTATTAGGTGATGGATAGTGCTCCGAAATGAAAACTAGGTATGCAGTCTCATTATTGAGCTGATCTCCTACTATGCATGCCTAACGTGACTTTGAGACACCAAAATCGACGATACAGCTTATGTATGACATGTTCTCGTAAACTATATGTCATATTTGGATTCAGCAGTGCATTTAGATCTCACTTTAGAAAGAATACAGTGTCAGATGGATCACCCACGTCTATAACATTATTGATATATGTACATCGGACATTACAATAACAGGAATCCTTCACATGCACATATAAATGATCACAAAATGCCACTCCCTTACCCAGCGTACGGATAGATATATTGGCCTATGAACTTAGCATTTATACTGCAGTCTTAGTTGCAGTAAAATATAGAGGAAGAGCCCGGTTGCAGCCGATCAACCAGAGCAGGCAAGAAAACAGAAAGTCATACCGATAACTCGGCTTTTTTCTCAATTATTTATAATATCTCCTTCGTCACTCATCTTTAGGACTTTCTCTGGGTCGGTGGGACCAGCTTCGGAAGGAACTGCAGAATATGGAAGTACATATAATGTATGATTATAAAAGCATTGGTAAAAAGTGATCAAGTTAAAGTAGGATTCTGGATAACTACATAAATATGTAAATCAAGTTAGAATACAGAGATGATCTATGTCGTATCCTTACTGGGGTCTTTGCATCACGTCACGTCCTAGGAGGACCCTTTCCAGGTCCTTTCCCAGTCTCCCAAGGGGGAGGGGGGATATCGGAGATGCAGGATAGGGAATAAGATTAATTATTGAACAGTGAGGAAAAGAGGCATACGGCCTTGAACAAAGAGCACGAATTGAAAATACTTTCCGTGAGACAAGTTCGGTCGGTCTACCTAACCTTGACAGATATATGAATCCGAAAGTTACTGGCGGCTTGAACCGTCAACAACTCAGTACGAACTAATACGCGGGGTCGAGATTTGTCGGCATTAGTCTCGCAAAATGAAATGAACCTTGGTGTAAGTGATTAGTAGGGATGATAAGGGTTATGAATCGAACCACCATGAATGAACGAAGTATATGACAAATCATGGTTTCGGGCACTTGCAGTTTTCGGGGTTATGGACATAATATGATTGTAACAATCTTGTCTGATTGTTTGATGTCTGACTAGATCTGAATGTGAAGCATTAAATTGCACCTATAGTCACTCGTCGAACAAAGAAAAAGGAAAGAATCTAAACCCTGGCAATGTTGGGGTTGATTTTGCTGCATCGTATGTACTATAACTTTGGGACATGCATAGTGTGTACACATGTGTACCAAAAGCAGGTCTATTATTGGGGTCATGAGTAGTGTTATTATAGTAGTAGAAAATAGTTCTTGAGAAAGAACAACGATATTTATAGGTAAGAAGTAAGGTATCACCCAATATCACACTTAAACACAGGAGGGAAACGTTATCACATATACAAAAGAGATAGAGAAATAGACGTATACATGAAAAGTTATATGACATGTTTTTACATACTCATGACACGTATTGCTTGATATATACTGTAGTAAAGAAAATGTACCCATATCGCTCTTATAGAGTACATTGAAGATATAATATTGTGGTATATATGTAACAAATGCTTTACTTCTCTACCGTATATATTAGTAACCCTTGAAAAAGCAAAATACGCTAGGGTAGTCTTATGAACAAATCTATAGCTTGTGAGAACCCGAAACAACGTGTCTTCAATACTAGACAGATTGTATACCCCAAGTTTTATGAATTGCTCTGCTTTGGGTATATTACACGCAGATTGATAACTTGTATGGGTATTTTGTGTTAAGACACTGCCAGTAACGCCACTAGAGAATATAAAACATGATTATGGTTTCCTACCAGATAATGCCTACATTTCTAGTGTTGTGATTAGTGAAGGTATTGGATGAAGGGGGGGGGGTGTGTATATAAAAATGCACTCGTTGACCGTTAAATATTGACACTACTTGATAGAGATGATTAGATCAACTGCCAAACAATAGACAGTGAGATGGATTGGAATTGTAATTCACAATTTGGATATCCATAGAAAGAAACCTTAAAATGCATGTTTCATATTTGGTATGACGAGCCAATAAAGCCGGATTAACTTGAAAGATATATAACCGTGCTTTGCTTGACTTGGTGATATCAAAGAAGCCCGCATCTCACAAGGAGTTGTATCAACATGCATATACCAGGACATATATATTATGGTTTTATAGTTTTACAGTTGTTGTATAAGTATATATTGTATATAGATATATGGTAGAGTAGATCATATAATAATATTACAGAAGGAAACATAAAAGGTTAAGACAGCTGGGATATCGAAAAAGCAAGCATACGACACATATATAGCATGAAAACCAAAGAAATATAGAAAGGCTTGCAAAGGCGCTACAGAACAACATGAAAACAAGAGAGATAGATATGATAGGAGATGATTTGAAAAGAGGCGTAGAAGAATCTGCTTGAGTGAGAGAGGAAGATATATGAAGCAAGTGTAGGTAGATTATTTGACTTGACTAGATCGGGAAAGTCCTTCCTAGATCTAGTGTAGACTAGGGAAGATGAAAACACGATCTGGAAGAGGATTAATAGTAGCGATTTGAAATGTGAGGGGATAGTAACAGACGAGAGAAGAGGATCCATGGAAGATCAAGATAGGAGATCCAGTATGGCGGGACCTTAGTAGTAGTCTACTAATAAGCTAGTGAACGCGCAGCTGATAGCCAGCACATACTACATACTAGCTGGATACATAATTACCCAGTAGATGAATACAGAACCTCTCTGCAGATCTGCAACCTATCTTTCGCTTCGAGCAGCAGCTCCGAGCGCGCCTCGCCTAGAATCCTCTGCATCGACTCAAGCAAGAACGCCACGCCCTTGGACAGAGTTTCGGCCGTGGAGATGGTGAGCTCATCCAACTTGGCAATATTGCTAACATATTCAACCGTGCGGGTATGGAGCTCTAGATCACGATGCCCAGTCCCACGTACTGATGAAGCTAAAGAGGAGGTAGTAGAGGTACTGCTACTGCTGGGATATTTCTGCTGCTGCTGCTGCTGCTGCTGCTGTTGCTGAGCATGGGGCCCTCGGGGGAGATAATTGGGTACTATAGCTGATGGCTGAGGCTGTGGCGTTGACTCATGTCGCACGGGATATACACGTACAAATGCCCATATACTCAACGTGGCATAGTACATGATCCATGGCCGGTGAGGATCTGGGTCATCACGCACCGAGTAGTACTCGGGAACTACCGTTCCACCGTTAATGGCAGCTGCCATCTGGCGCATGGAGTTGGTGCTTCGTGGCTGCTTGAGAACGCGGTACAATAACTTGAATGCATGTAGTATGGCTTGTCGTGTTAGCCCATCACGTGCCCATACCTTCATACGACTGACGGCATTCTGGTAATCACGTAGAGAAACTTTGCGGCCCAGCAGTCGACGCACGCCAGCATAGACCTGACAGTCGATGATATCAACACGCAGGCTGAAGTGTGCCAAGTGGTAGAGTAGCGATGCCGACATAACTGGACCTTTGACGCCCAGCGGGTCATCATTGCCACCAATGGCATGGTCAAATGAGCTCTTCCACGAGTCAAAAGCCGCAAGAACCATGGAGAAGTTTCGGGCCTCGGGTACACTGGCTGCGGACAATCCTCCAGCTGCGTTGAGGCTATTGCTGCCACCGGTGTTAGTGTAGGTACCAGTACCAGCAACTCCACTGTTCTTCCCGTCTAGCCATTTAAGCTGGGATGAGCTACGGCGGATGTGCCAGGCCACACTAAGGAGACCGCTCATGATGATCATGCGAGCAAACGAATGGCTCTTGACTTCCTGGCCGTGTACCGTTTTGCGTAGACCATCCAGGAATGAGATTGGCTCGACGCCATACATGCGGATGGTGGCGTCCATCTGGCGGCATTGCTCAGGGCTTTCTGCTGTCCATACACTGTCATCACAAGGCAACGGAAGCCGGATTTCATGCGGCTGCATATCGGCGACATGGCCAAACATGGCCGCATGGGTTATATCTAGAATGAAGGCTGCAAATACTACGCGATGCATAGACTCAGTCTCAGCCCACCTGAGCCAGCTCGACCTGCCCTCCCCTTCGTTGTTACGCCCGCTGAAAGCACTGCTGGCAAGTAAAGGCATATCGTCCGGCGGAGTCTCGGACCCAGCACGGCCAATTAGGGGACTGCCACGCCGCAAGAGGTTAAGAGTAATACAATGATGGATATGGGCTCGCTCATGAAGACGTCGCACTGAGTACAGCTTCTCATAGAACTCGACCAGAAGTAATGCTTGCGCAGCCCATAAAGCTACAGGTGGTGTTGCATCTTCAGAGCGTAGGATCTCCCAACGAACACCCTCAACCAACATATCAGCGAACACGGTGTAATCGTTGATGTTTGGCTCTTGCAGACTGACAGTGGCAGCACCAAGAGCCATCATAGCAATAAGAAGCTGCGGCGAACACGTGTTCAATGAAAAGGTTGGAAAGTGAATGATAGGCAAGCGCGGCGATACTAGACGCCAGAACACACGCACGAAGTCCTTTAGGACATCTTTGCGTAGTGCTGGGTAGTCACCGTCATCATTCTTACGCATGATATCGGCAGCAGCTTCTCGCCGTTTTGTATCCGAGGCATAGAATTGCTCAAAGTGACGTAGCAAACAGTTCCGTCGTGCTTCTGACATATCATCGTTTGCTTCAGGCTCTACAATTGCACTACCAGAGATACCGGGCTGCGACATAGCTGGCGAGGACACGGCATCGAATTGTGACCGACTAGCGCGTGAAGATTCATAGTCATATGAGATGCTGTTGTTGAAGGTAGACTCTAGACCGCCATCTATGAATGATAGCGTCGTGGGGCCATATTCGTTAGACGGGTTGGTGTCAAATAGCCACATAGTGAAGCTGTCCCGAGCTATCTCTTCTGGGGTCACATCGTTTGACAGGGACCCAATATTTGCAAACTGGGACATCATTGAGTCTGGTGCGTCTAACAACGAACGCATGATGTTGAAATTGCGGTTGTTTAGCAGAGGGCCTGTAGGCTTTGCGCGTAGAAATGGGTCTGCGGTAGGTTGTGTTGGTGTCCATAATGGTAATGATGTTTGTGGCAGTGTTTGCGAAATCAAGTCGACGTTTGATATATGCGGTAGCTGTGGCAGCGATGTGCTAGGGCTTAGAGTGGTGTTGTCTGGCACCGTCATTAAGCCAGGGACCAAAGCTTTGAATGGCTGTCTGCGTGTTTGCTGTTGCTGTTGTTGATGATGATGTTGGTGCTGTAGCGATGGCTGAGGAAGTTCATGAGGGGAGTGTTGCAAGGAGACAGGCGAAGACAATGGCTTGTGGTTCTGTCCTTGTTGTCTTTGCTGATAGTTATGCTGGTGTTGCCGGTTTGACTGCAAAGAAGACATGGCAGCAGCTGCCGTGGCAACTGTTGATACTAGGCTATGTCGGGATGGGAGGAGTCCATTCTCGAATATTTGGCGTGTCGGCTGTCGTATAATCGAAGTAGAAGATGAACAAGGCGGTGGCGGTAACATTTGCGACTGAGGGCCTTTGAGATACTGTTCGGGCTTAGACAACGGTGGTCCCGACGGTGATTGCGGTGGATGAGAAACAGGAGTAGGAGTAGGAGTGGGAGTGGTAGCAGTAGATATTGGGGTGGTCTGCAACGTGGGAGGCGCAGGAGGTTCAGGTTTGCTCTGTGGTGAAGTGGGTGCGCTATGATCTACCATAGAATCGTCCTCAGCCGGGTCACGGAAACTACGCTCTCGGTTACGCGGCACATAGGACGAGTTATGGCGCTTCTTATGACGGGAAAGTAGGTCAGCACGAACGAACTTTTGGTCGCAATGCGGTACATCACAGATATATATCTGTTTTGGGTTGTCTACGGCCAGTGTCGGCTCAGGTCAGCATATACACAAAGATATAGCGTGTAATATGGAGACTCACGGTTAAGTTGATGGCGGTTGAGATGCTCGGCGCGGGAATATATCTTGCCGCAACCGCTAAACGGACAGGCAAAACGACGTAGTGCGTTTTTGCGACTGGCGCGTTTGTAGCGGCTCGGCTGATCGGCGGAATCTGCCATATTAATGTCGCCGGTTTCCATGCCATGAACAGAGTTGCTGGCAGAGCTCTGAAGATTAGGGTCACTGGGCGGACCGGGCGCAGCTTGGTGCAAGTTCGAGTGGTGCGAAGATGGCGGGGACGTGGCGCCGCTCGTCCGGGCCGAATCTGAGCCGATAGGCGGGTCCATTGTGGCAGCTAATATGAGAGATAGAAAGTACAGCCTGTTCTAGGCGTATATCGGGAAGAGAGACTGTGTAGCAACAGCAACGAGGTGCTTATTGCGGCTGGATACAAAGCGAGAAGCAGATCTAGAGTAACTAGCAGAGCTAAATAGCCAACCGTAAGCTTCGACTGCACCTCCTCTACGGCTGGACAGCGCAATTCGAAGCCATCACGGGCACTGAGCAGAGAAAATTATAGCCGGGTTTTTGGTGGATAAAGCCTGCTTCGATTATTCAAAGTATAGAGGTTGGAATCTGGTGCTTTGTCGGCGGCAGGAAGCGGGCCGTCGTTTACTAAAGAGCTTCTGGAAGATTGTTGTGTGTATCTTTATTCTCTTGTGCTAGAGAAAAGACAGAGTGTGGATTACATAGAGAAAATGATATGTATGTTGTTGATAAAAGAAAGCCAAGCGTTGCTCGGCGAAGAAAAAAAAAATTTGAAGGAAAAAGAAAACAGGAAATAAAAACCTATCAACGGGTTCTATCTAATCAGTTACAAACAGAAACCGCTCAAATCACAGAAGATAATGTTGTTGCGCTGGCTCACACAAAGTCAATGAAGAACGCAAAAAGGGACGTCTCGACTGATTGGTTGAGGCCCGCCGCGGCCATAAAAGCTACCCTATTACCCTACAAGACAAGCCTATTTGCTTCGATTTTCAATTTACACGTACTGCAAACACCCACTGGGTATCTATGACTAATCAACGAAAATCTATCTACTAGTTTTCACTTATTACAAAGTCCTGATATATCAGACTCTATAGGCTTTGATGTCAATTATCTATCTTCATGTACCGACCTCTACTTCTGTGTTAGGTTTCTTCCTCAATTCCGTGCCCGCCTCGAATATCGAGTTTAGTCTGGGGAAGACAGTCCTTACACCTCTCAAATCAAGCGCCTAGCTAGCCTAGCCTAGACCCAACATACATACAGTACATATACACACTACGCAACTAGCTGGATGTCACTTCCAGGCCCCCCCCCCCAGGCGTACATGGCTGGTTTTTATTCTCTTCTCTTCTCTTCGATAGCCCCTACCCAAAAGTCCAAAAGAGAAGACAAACAAGCTTCTTAGAGCCGGTCGCTGGCGGTTCTTGTTTTACAAAGCTGCGTTTTCAAGGCTCAAGAGTTAGTAGCCAGCTTCGCCGTAGCTCTTTTTGGATAACACTTCCCCTCAAGCATCTTCTATAGGACACTAGCTCGCATATCAACACCCAATTCATCCAGCCACTCTAGGCCAAATATACAGCGGACCGGCAGTAGCATCAGAGAGCGAAATGTCGCTTCAGGATATATCGTAGCTGCTGACGATAGACGGCTGCTTTATCCATTTATGTAGATGAATGCATATCCATACATAGTTTACTCGTAACCCGCTACTGCCCCCCACGTCTAGTCCGACACGATACACGATAGAATAGAGCGGTGGGGGATACTCAATAGTTATGTAGGTTATCCATATCGTTGTATCGTCGTGTAAGATATAGCTCAACCATATTAGAACAGGCGAATCACCATCGCAGAGCATATCTAGATAAATATTTGTCTTTTTCATGTAAAGCCCTTAAACGATCTCTAACTATCAACAATCATACACTTCCTTCGATTCTAGATTTGAATTCTGTCTATCCCTAGCCATCGACACATGCAAGCCAGCACGGCAAAGTCACCATGGCCAATGCAACCTGAGCCTCCTTCCAAGCTGGGTGGGATACATGTATTTCCAGATAGGCCCTTTTTCATAAAGAACAATTGTCTGCATACAACCAAGCAAATATAAAAGTACATAGTTACAGATACAAACTAAAGTTGGTATAGAGCTTCTACGAAGCGTCTATCGTCGACATGCCCCCCGGGCTAAAAAGATCCAGCTTTCTCGACTCTAAATTTTTTTGATCATCTGGGACTCTCGCGTGACCTTGGAGCAACGGTCGTTCATCATGCCTTTCAGGGGACAGAACAGGTTGTCGGTGCCCAAGTACGAGGTTTTGGAAAACAATAGACGGATAGCTTCCTCTCCGACGGTGAATTAAGGCGTTTAACGGTGAAGACGACCCCCAAATAAATGTGCTGTAGATTCTGGGTTTATCATAACCCTAACTTATACCTGCTTTAGCTGAGGACAACTTTGAGATGTTAGCGTTACCACCCAGAATTTGGTAGCATCTTTGACCAAAATTCTTACATGTGCTAAACTAACTAAATATGTAACTACCCAAAACAACACACAAAGTTTTGTGTTTTAATCGATTAGTACGCGCACAGATTTTGCTATTGTGCCTATTGTGTAATTGCAGATGGGATCGGTGCAGACTCGGTCAACATCAGTGTAACATATAGTAGGTCTAATGTCTCGTTTTCATGGTAATTACCATCAAATTACTTGGTAGTCACGGGATGGGGTTAGTAAACACAGCTGGAAAATAAATTGATTTTGAAAATTTAAATGATTATCCTATCACCATCATCGCGTCCATCATTTTCTCATTTCATCACCGATCTCATTTTTTGAATCAACATCACATTGCGATTTCCTCATATTCCATGCTGCTAAAAGAATACAATGCCATCAAACATTCGCAAACGCCATGTGGCAGCCGCAGATAATAACCCGCCTTCCACGCTACCCACAGGCAAGCGCCACAAGAAGCGCCAGGGCAAACTCAAGAGTACGTCTCCAGTTGCTCTACTAGAGCACAATGTTTTGAGCCGCTACTATCCGTGTATTATGACGTTGCGCACTTATCTTCTCTTGAATCTTCCAAAATCATCACGCCTTAGACGACGCAAGATTGCCTCGCTGGGCCAGAACTCACAACCGGACAGCGTAGGATATGATATTGAACTTCGGACAGTCAAGTTTCTAGATTCCACGCTCGTAGGTGCTTCATCTGTTGGTTCTCTCATCTCAAACAAAGGACTAGATGCCACACAAGATTCCGGTGGTCAGAAAGAGGCCCATGACTCCCAACTCAAGGACACAAGGCTGGAATACATTGCTCTATCTCAACAGCTACAGTCCGCTGTTAGCGACCCATCAAACGTGACTATTGCTGGATCGGCACGACAAGACCACTTTAGTCAATCCGAGATTGTAGACTTTTGTGTCTGGTTTTTGTTCAACAAGATCGAGTCGGCGGCCCGACGGCCATCCCATCTCATCTGTGATGGATTTGAGCGTGGAGCTGGTATTAGGAACTTACAGTTAGAACCTCTCTACCAACCAATTCCAGGGCTATTCGTGAAACAACGTAATGAACATACAGATATGTTGAAGCGAAGCCCATGGCCTGATATCTTGACCTTGCTGGGAAAATCAGGCGAAAGCATCATGATGAAGTTGATACTGAATTGTGGAATATATATAACTCTGACTCCCGGTTCTGGGAATATCTTCCAATTAAGCGGTAGGCTTCTTGTAAATTTTATCTACGTACTATACACGTGTCACTAACATGTCTCTTCAAGGACATCCACTGAATGATATGCCTTTACATGAGGTGCAACCTATCAAGCCTAGCGATGAGAAGAAAGAGCAAGATGTAAAAGTTGACGATGATGATATCAGACAGCCCGTCAAAAAACCAATACAGATCGACATCTGTCGCCGCCAAATCATGTATGGACGTCCTGAGCTCACAGTTAGAGGCACAGTGAAACCTGGATTTCGGCATATACATCCACTCAACAGGATCCCTTTGACTGAGAAGCTTGAAAAGAATCCCGAGAGTGATTTGAGATTCACATATGGTGATCTTTCCACCTTGAAGATAATGGCTCATATATTTCCACGACAATTTAAACTTGAAAATGTCTTTACAGACGAGTGCAGCGATTCCTTCAATGCATTAGTGCGAGATGAGGAACTGAACGATAAATTTGGCCGTGTCATTAACGGCAAAAGACAGCTCTGCATACGGGTCCCCAAGAGACTACGTGGCGAAACACAAAGATTGGTATGGCGCATGCAGATTTTACACGAACGATGTTCCTATCAAGAGATGCTCAAACATTACTGTCCAACCCAGGTGGATTGTCCCGAGAAGCAACCTGTAGAGGACATGGAGACTGCTATGGACATAGTTATGGATACAGACTTGGATATGGATATGGATGTCGACTGCCCTGTACCAGATGCTCACCAGCCACAATGTGTGCCCGTCTCGAAGCCATCGAAGAAGTCCAAAAAGCGCCCTCAACGCTGCCAGTCAGAAAAGAAGTTTATTCTGAGAGACGGCGAAGTCATGACCGACCATGCCACTCCACATCATCAAGTTTCAGCGTTCTGTTGCGCAGTCCTTGGGAAAATTGTGCCTGTAGAATTTTGGGGTATTGGAGAAACCCAGACACACAACAAATCTATAATCATGAAAATGGTAGATCGGGTGGTCAGACTCCGCAAATTTGAGCGGATGTCACTACATGACGTCGTCGAAACACTCCAGATTTCAGATGTTCCATGGCTCACATTACCTGCCTTGCGATCGCGACATATGAGCCAGAGTGACCGGCAGATGCGATTAGATCTACTACATGAGTTTGTCTATTTTTTCTTTGACTCGCTGCTACTCCCACTCTTGGGGAACTGCTTTTATGCTACTGAAGCAGGCGGAGAAAATGCAGGCCGATGTGCCGTGTTCTTCTTTCGACATGATATGTGGCGTGCTCTCTCTACGCCTCTTTTCGACGAATTGAAAACTACGATGTTTGAAAAGATCTCTAAGGAAAAGGCAATCTCAGCAAACGCAGCACCAGTAGCCATCGCAAATGCTCAGCAGCAACCAACAACAGTGCCCAAAGATACTCCGCCTTTGGGTATTGCTAGCCTAAGATTGGTGCCCAAGGCGGCCACTATGCGTCCCATTATGAATCTCCGGCGACGCCAGGCCATCATAGTGGGCCGTAAGAATCTTAGGGGTAAATTCACTCCAAGTATCAACACGCTGTTAACGCCACTTCACGGCGTCATCAAATTCGAGAAGATGCGCCAGGGAACGTCGCTCACGGGATCGACTATCGGCAGTGTTGACGACATCTTCATACGGCTGAAAGCCTTGACTAATAGACTACCAACGCCGATTCCGCATTTGTACTTTGTCAAGATCGATGTACAGGCAGCTTTCGATACAATCCCTCAAGAAGCCGTGCTTAAACTGCTAGCCACTGTCCCCAAGGAGAGACATTATGCCATGTTTAAACACGTCTCTATAAAGCCGGGAGTAGATAAAACAGAGCGACCATCTCGGCGTTGGCGTACGACGGCTTCTACCATCTATGATCGACGAAACTTGATGCAGAGAAGCGAGGCTGAGCTTGTTGAAAATCTAACACATACCGTGACTGGACAAGATCAAGCTGTTCAGTCTACACGACGCAATACCGTGTTTCATTGGCCCACAGCACCTAAAGTGTGGGACACCAAGTACTTGATGAGAAAGCTTCTAGAGCCGCATGTTCGTAACAACACTGTCAAAATTGGTAAAGGGTTGTATAGGCAAATAAGAGGTATACCCCAAGGTTCTGTTCTTTCAGCAGACATGTGTAACCTCTTCTACGCATCTCTAGAAGCAAACGAGCTTCAATCTCTCGATCTCACCGAAAATGGTTCAACGCTACTTATGCGTTTGATCGATGATTTTCTGCTAATAACTGTGGACAAAGCCAAAGCAATACAGTTTTGTGAGAAGATGGTTCGTGGTTTACCCGAATATGGCGTGCAAGTAAATCCACGCAAGAGCTTGACCAACTTTGATCTTAAAGTAGATGGAGTTCAGATCCCTCAAGTACCAGACGTCACAAGGTTCCCTTTCTGTGGCACGGCTATCAACTGTCGAACATTAGCTATATCTCAGCGCCAGAAAGAATCAAATTCGAAAAGTGAGTATCACTATTTGATCTATAAGCTTTATGTCTGTCTTCTAACGCTAGCCTTGTTTTCAGTAATGTCAAACTCTATCTCGGTGGAATATACGCGGAATCCGGGATTAAATTTCCAGAAACGCGTTATCAGTAAGACTGAAAAATAACTCATTACCAATCACCAAACTAGCCGATTGTTAACTCTTGTTCTCAGACTACTTTCGTTCCCACTCCCGCGCTATGTTTTATGACAGTAATCATAATACAACTCGTATAGTACGGGCCAATCTCAAGATATCTCTGAATGATATAGCTCAGAGAGCCTGGATATATATCCGTAGCTTGCCCCGGGACAAGAGGCCAGCGCCCCGTATCGTGATAGGTAATCTGATATCTTGGGACTAGGGACTGGTTAAACAAATAGACAACAACTAACATTTCCATATCGAATAGCTACGATTGCCCGTCTTACCGATATTGTACATCTCTTGATCAACTCTCATGCCAAAAGCATCAAATTCCCTGGATACAAGTGCGAGTTATCACGATCACAAACTGCATTGTGAGTTTGATCGGCTTATATACGAGAATTACAGGGACTAATCTTCTTCATTCATAGAGTTATACTCAAAGCGTTTGGCGGTGTTTTTGCTTCAAAAAAGGATGCATATAGTGATGTTGTCAAGTGGATTCACTCTGAAGCCCGCAAGGCAGCTACTGTTGCAGGTGGCATGTCCAGAAGACAAGCTGCTGCCTTGACTTAATTTAAAGGGTTGAAAATGAGTAATCAGTTGAAAGAAGCATCTATATATATAGCTTATGTATCAATCTATCAAATACTAACTTCGTCTATCTATTGGTCTATCTCATGGTCCGTGTGTTGTCTTTATTAAGTGCCGTATCCAAACTCCCACCAGTGTTTGCCAAAATACATCGATCCCATATGGCTTTCGTCCCATCTCCACGGGCTGTCACCTGGGTATCCAAAGCCCAATTTACGCACTAAAGAGTAAGGCGAGGGTTCCAAAGTCCAGATACTTCCAGCTGCAAAATCATCGCCAAGGAGAGGCGCACTTGAGTATAGCCAAACCAGGACGAACAAGAAGTTTCCTAGTTTCCGTTGTGCCATTGAGAAACCGAGCGGCTTCAAAGCCCTCGAGCCAATCTTCTGAACCATTATTCCGATAGACTGTACGATGAAGAACATGAAAGGCTCGATCGACTGAGTCAACGGCACGGCTGTCATAGAAGCACCGCCATGCATCAATCCACTGCCGATGAAGGCAGTAACCAGTAACGCAGCCTTCTTACCGGGAAATCGGCCATGGCCATGGCCCCAGATATAGCGTACGGGAGCACTGAACGGAGCGCGGAAAGTCTGATGCCATACAACACCCCAAAGACCAGCCAACCCAGCATCGAGCATAGAGACCGGCGATCCAAACACGGAAGAATACATCCACGGCTCAGCGCGCATCGGCAGAAGGAATGAGAATATGCCAGCCTGTACCATGTCAACATAAGTGAAAACGACCTGCAGTGCTGTAAAGATACACAACAAGAAGAATAGAGATCGATAGGCGGGAAGTAGGGCGGTCGGCAGCCAGGATAGGATGGGATGATTTGGTGGTGGGTAGATGAAGGGTGGATGCATGCCACGCGGGCCAACGAGGAAGAAAGGATCAGCTTCTACGGCCACAGACAACAAGTCGAGAGCGATGTAGCCGACAATTGCAATAGAGATTTTACGCGCCCAGAACTCCGTGGCGTTGCGGCTGCGGTGAAAGTGGGCACGTGAGACTATAGGTACAGCGGTCATGTCAATGAGCTCGTTGGTGTGCGGGTTTGTGGGTGGTGGTGGATGAGGTAGAGTGGGAATGGCCCAGCTCCAGCCTAAGAGAAGGTTAGCTGATCGGACGCTATGGTGACTAGGAAAAAAACGGCTTACCGGCGCCTTTGAGGGACGTGACGATATCGAAGCCCCAGAGAAACCGTTGACCAAAGGACCCGTCGTGAGGATATGATTCCCAGTAATACTGTTCTTCCTCGATGATCCTGACCACTGGTTGCTCATCGGAACCATCGCCGTTTCCGTCCTGAACATGGCGAACTTTTACCCTTTTAGCTACACGCTCCAAGTCCTGCGCATCCATGAAAACCAAGGCCATGGCAGCCACCATGGATCCCCAGACAGTGACCATGCCGATACCATATCCACAGGCCACATTTGTGCTCGCTGCACGACAGAACAAATCAGCATTAAACGCTAGAACAAGTGCCATCGCGCCCCATCGCAATAACACGCGCAACGGGCCTAAGCGGCGTTGTTGGTGTGGAATTGCTATGCATAGGGCTGGTATGATGAAGCTGCCCAGGAAGGTGGTGGGGATGAGAAAGGGTGCGGCATCGGTTGTGGCTATTTGCTTCCGTGCGTAGGTGGCATACCAGTCACGTAGAGCAATTTTGGGGAAAGAAGAGGCGAGGATGGCCTCGAAGTCGGCATAAGATGGCTGAGGCATGGAGATGTACAGCGAAATAGATGCAGGATGAAAGGATAGTTGGGTTGAGAGTCAAGCCCGATTAAGGCGAGAAAAGGGGAAAGATCCCACTAGAATATGCTTTTGTAGCACAGATAATGATGTTCGATGATAGATTTGTAATATCCTTTACGGGAACGTTGAATTGTAGTGTCAAGCTGGCAATTGAATGCTAAACGTCGTCAAAAGCGGAGCTTCTTGTCGAGCCCTCGAGTCCTTTAGGCAGGCTAGAAACGGCAGTAATTACCCGGAATATCCTGGACTCGGCCGTCAAATCGGGGGTTCCTGTCAGGTATAATCTACCTTGATGACCTTCTTGATCCCTGATGATATCTGGTCGGATTACGGGAGATGTATCACCGAGACGGTGCTTAGCTTTCTTTTTTTTTTTTGGCTTTTTTCTTGCTTCCGTGGCTAGAAAAGGGTTTAGTCGGATGATGTAAAGGGCCGTAGCTTTTGTGGACCAGTATCCAGAACTATTCGTTCTAGGGCTTCATGACGCTAATCCTGACGTCGTGTAGTTTTTTTTTCTAAGATATGAATTCTGATATGTATTTATCTTGGATTTTGTCTGTTCACTCAATGTCCTAATTATGGTGTTAGCTTGAGTTATATTCATTGATCTAAGATATCTTTACCTTTGACATGCAATCTACATAGCTAGATAGTTTCTGAAGGCGAGAGGTCGTACTACGTGAGAGAGTATGTCCGGTCCATGCAGCCCCTTGAGACTTAAGCCCAAGTGGCTGTCTCTGGGCTTAAGTTAATGGGAGTTTATGGACTCTCGTGTGCCCATCACAAGCTTTATAGGCTAAGATCTTGAGAGCAAGGGAAGCTGGTTTTGAAGCTCACGAAGAAGGAAATGGCATACAACACGGTGATCAATAAAAATATGTCTTGTTTGCATATTTGATAGTCGTATCTCACTCTATACGTTACTTTCTTTCTTTTGTAGCTAATTTGGGCATCTTCTACATCTAGCTATTGTCCAATCAGACAAAGCGTGCAAACCCAAAAGTAATGGCGTTGACTTATTCCTGTAGGTGAAGCTTCACTTGAAAGCTGACCTTGAATTCTGTCATAAATGATGACACGTGAACATAGCAGAATCACGGATTTCACTAGATACTTCTTGTTACATGCAGTTACTGGAGCAATAGATGGAATAGTGCGTAGCTTGACAACATTAGCTGAAAAGCCTACCTTGCTCAAGGAACTATCGATCCATCCAGCCCCCTGGAAATTGATCGCTACTAGTTGAGTAGTAGTAGCATAAAAGGTCGGTAACGATTACGGTTCAGTTGGTACAACTTTGGGCTGCCTCAACTCCCAAACTAAACGTAGCATCCATTTTTTGTATGTACAAATGAATAGATATGCGCGTTGATGTAAGCAGTGATGTTGAGGTTCAGCATAAAAAAGCATATGAAGACTGCAAGGAGATTCTGACGCTCGATAGCGAGAGTAACCAATCCAGGTGGGGTTTTGGTGTCTTAGACAACAGATGGGAATTTATAGGAAGCTAATAATAAGGGCGAAAATCAAAACAAACAACTAGTTCTGTATTGTTTAGTCAGTCACATTTTGTGATAACTAACGAGGGTTTTTTTTTTCTTCATTAGCACAAATGTTTGAACCGTAGAATAGGAATTTCACAAGATATCAAAGACAAAGAAAAATAAGTATATACAATTTAGATGTATGTAATTACACTAGCTAAATACACGACATAACTTACACGTATGAAGTTAATAGATTATAAACAGGAAAAAAAAAATGTTAAACTAGATAGAAAAAGCCTATAAAGTCTCGGCCATGCCGATCTAAAAATCCTCGCTTGCGTTAAGTTCAGCTGTTGCTGTTCATCAGTTGCTTTGTGAATTTGTGCTAACTGAGTGGAATAAAAAGACCCCGAAAAGAGGAAAAGCTGTAATTCTGAGACGACATCGTTCATTAGCTGACATATTTATTTCCCTTTTCTACGATTCTTTTTCTTTTAATTTAGCCTCTCGTTCCTTTCTCTTCCTTATTCTCGAGACAAAAGCTAGACTGTATCAACTATATTTTCTTTTTCTAGCCTAGAGAATGAAGCAGGACAAAACCTTGAACAAGTAGAACCTGTTTTCTCTACTTCTTGCGTCTTTTATATTCCCAACGAACCAGAATTTTTGTCTCTGCAGACTGCGCTTACTGTATCTTTTTCATTACATTTTTTTATTCATTTCTCTATCTAGAGACCAGCCACCGCATCACACATCAGCAACAACAGGAGGAGGAAATATCACGGACTAAGCCAAATAGAGCCTGGAATAAGGAAGGAAATAACACTTCTTCCAGTCCGCAGCTGCTTTGTCTAAAACTTTATATCGTCTACGTCTGATATCCAGATATCGAGATATTAACAGACGCTTTGTTCACCTTTTCCTGGTCACTTCGCTCACTCCTCGTGTCAATCCTTCCTTCCACCGAACCTTAATCCAACCGCTGGTCTCTCTTCTTTGTATTCTTATTCGGTCTGTCTATCGCTCTTCCATAGAGTCATCATGTCCAACGCCGAGTTTTACCAGTTGGATAACTATGATCCGTTTGCCCAGCATGTGCCTGGAATGCAGCCGACTGCACCTGCCGTGGTTCGTATCCTCGCTCCGTCTGTATATCATCAGTCTTGCTAACATGTCTTCTCTTTATGTTAATCAAGACGTATGCCTCGGATGGAGAACGCCGTGAGAATACCACAGCCTCTCATCCACAGGCCAATCACATGCCGGCTTCGAGTACGTCATCGCAGCTCACGCCCATGCCGTTCTACCCCAATGGGACCGTCTCGCCGTACCAGAACTACGTGCCACCGCCACACGCGCAGCCTCAGTCTAACCTAGGATCGGTTTCTACCGGCTACTCACCAGTCCCGTCCGGCTTCGGAACGGCATATTCCGTCTCGGCCCCAACCAGTATCGCTCCGTCACCGAGTCCGCTGGCCTATCCGTACCATATGCAGATGCAGTACGGGCCTCAGATCCCCGTGCCACACCCCGGACCGACCGTTCTTCCGGGGTCCGGAGTCCAGCCTGGAGTCGGAGCTGGAGTTGGTCATGGGGTGCCAGTATCATCTGTTCCACAAACAGACTCTTCGGTGCAACAACAACATCAACAGTCCACGGAAGTCCCGAACCACACAACGCCTGCTGATACGGCTAATTCGCCTATTGAACTTGAGTCCCCATCTGCCGAAACATCACTCGGAATGATACCTCACCAATCTCAGCCACACAACTCGCAGCAACAACAACAGCTCCAGACACTGCATCAAACAGCACAGACGCCGCTATCCGAAGCCGACAGTCAGCAAGTTGCTTTACAGGATCAGAATCAAGTATATGCTCCGCAACAGGCACAGTATCATCACCAGCAGTCTCTTATCGACCATCCTATGCCTCAGCAGCATCGTCTAGAATATCACGCATCGTCTTCACCACAGCCACATGAACAGCAACAGCCACATAATTCCTCAACGCCACATCCGGAGTCAATACCGCCACAGTATCATACCCAACAATCATCACCACAACCACAACAGCAGCAACATCAACAAAGACCGCCTCAAGCTACTCAAACGCCCCAACAACAGCCACACCAACAGCATCACATCCTATCAGCCCAACCAATGCCTTCTCCACCCATGCAGATGCACCCTCAGCTCTACCATCCGCTACCTCAGCCACAAAACCATCAGCATGTAGTCAGCCATACGCCACAGCCAGCTTCGTCTACCCCCATCCAGCCTGTTGCTCCTGTCGCGTCTCGAAAGGTCGATAAGAAGAAGAAGCGCAATTTCTGCGGCGCTGTCTTTGGTATACTGTGCTTCTGCTGCGTTATCGAAGAGCTGGCCGAGGTCATGGCTGACTGTTGTGACTGCTGCATGGATGCCTTTTAAACGCAGGGTCCACTTTAACTACTATATGTCTTGGTTTCTTTTGTCCTATATGTAATGTGTATATTCTGGGTTGGTTCACTCTGTAATTCTTCATTTTCTGTTTGTCTTCTTTAAGTGTTCGTATATTCACCATAATATGTCAAGCGATGTTTGGTTTCTTTAGCGTGAAAAAAGTTTATGTGTTATGTTGTATGCTACAAGTCTCATTCTATCTCCTCTCCTAGTAAAGATAATATAAAGATGATGGCCATGTAATGGCAAACAAAAGCGCCTCACCCTCCCTTCGTCCGTCAATCGTTGATGAGATATTCATTGCATTTTCTTCGGCCTTCATTCCAAGTCAATCCCCAGTTTAAGCACAAGTAAACTCAAATCATCATAACCAACTTCTATTGCGACAACTCTACGTAGTTGGCTGGAAACAGACCGAAGCTGCCCTGGTAGTGGCCAGACCACCAATCATCATCAGGAAATTCAATGTTGGTGATGGTAGCACCTTCGGGGAACGAAATCTCTGTACAAAATCATATCTGTTAGTGACCATACGTTTTAAGAGCAATACTACTAGAGAGAGAACTAACCATTGTCTTCCGCTGCTTCATAGTCGTACTGCGCAATTGCAGTCTGGCCAAGATCGGCACCAGCGGCAGCAGCAGGAGCGGGAGGTGGAGGAGCAGCGACTGATGTCGGCTCGGGCTCTGGGATAGCAGAAGGAGCACTGCCCTGTTCACCACCCTCATAGAGAGTCACATAGTTGCTGGGGAACAGGCCAGACTCACCACTGCTGTTGAAACCGAACCACCAATCCTCATCGACCATTTCAATGTTGGATACCAGCTCACCCTCCTTTAGTTCAACTTCATTATCCTCAGCACGCTCGTAATCGTATTGCGCAATAGCAGTGATACCACCGCCAGCGGCAGGGGCCGCCTCCTGGTGCGGTTGCTGCTGGGGAGTGACCGGCTCTGGAGCCGGCGCCGGAGGAGGAGAAGAAGCTCTCACGGGGTTAGGCGCTCTCACTGGAGCAGCCGGAGGGGGAGGAGGCGGCGAGGGACTACGGGCCACTGCCACAGGGATACGAACAGGCGATGGCTCACGCTGAGGTTCGGGTTCATATTTAGGCTCGGGCGCCGGGGGAGGAGCTGACCGTGTAGGAAGCCCAGGTAGCGCAAAGCCACCAGCCGACTCGGATGGCCGTGTCGATGAAGGAAAAGGCGGGGGCGTATCGTTTGCAGGAGGGCGAGAAGCACCCCTTCCAATGGGCTGAACTTCCTTGAATCGGTCACGGACCGAAGCAACATTGGCAGACTCATCCTCTACCTGCCGAGACTGGGAGGCAGGCTCGTCGTTGTTACCAGTGGCATCAGGAGACAGTACACGGCCATATGTGGGCGCATTGACTGACCAAGACTTGCCAGTGTATCCACTCTTCCACTCGCCAGTCTTTTGCACGCCCATAGGGGCAGCAGCGCCTAGAGAGGGAGCCGCGACAGGAGGAGCTGCCGCCGCCTTGCCCTTCTTCTCAGCCCAAATCTGTGCTGGGGTTTTGCCGCCTTGGTCAGCGAAAGTACGGCTAGCGACACCGACAGGGGGGGCAGCAACAGCAGGAGGAGCACCGAAGGTGCCTGGTAGAGGCGCCTTGGTGCCAGTAAATGAGGCAGCAGTACCAAACTTGTTCGCAACCTTTGGCTTAGGCAGAGACATGAGACGTTCGGCCTGAGATGATTTTGAGAAGGCAGCGGAGCGCTCAGAAAGGCTCTTAGAAGGCTCCTCGTCGTTAGACTCGGCAGGCTTTTGTGCCCGAGAGCGAATAGCAGCAATATCGACCTTTCCTACAGGTTCATAAGCACCCTTGACGGGAGTTGGCCGTAGGTCTTCCTTCTCTTTGGCCTGCGCGCGAATGGAAGCAATGTCAACCTTGCCGATGGGTTGGTAACCACCTCTCACAACGTCGACAGCAGGCTCTACAACATTCTGCTGAAAGTGAGACACTTGCTTCGTCTTGGTAAGCTCGTGAATGTTGACTTTGGTAGGTTTGTATGCCGACTCGACCTTCTGGATCTCGCTGCGTGTAACGGGGGGCGCATCGGCACCCCAGCCATCCTCGTCAGTCTGAACATTGCTGCTTCGCGCGGCAACAATCGGGTTTACGCGAGAACTGGAATTGAAGGTAGTGGGTGTGAAGACAGGCTTGGAGGCAACAGGTGGCCGCGGGTTTGAAGAGGCAGGCACGGAGGGGCCACCGGCGTATTTTGCGCCGGAAGCGTCGGCGACCTTCTGGATGATGGATTCAGGGCTCAAGTCAGAATCGTTACGGGCAGTGACTTGAACGTGATAGCCATGGAGGACCTTAGAAACGGCGGCAAGGTGGCTAGTGAAGTAGCCCTTGGTGCGCTCGGGAACACCGCCACCACACCAGGCGATCAGAACGTTCTTAGGCAGGGCCGAGTTAGGGTCCTTCACTTTGACAAAGGCAAACTGGATGCGGCCCTCGTTGAAGTCTTCTAGGAGTTCTTCAAGCTCGCCCTCTATAGAAAGGTCAAATTATCAGCGTCATTAGCTTAGCAATGAGAAAGTCGTTCGTCGGTTGTGGTCGTGAAACTTACCTCCTGAGCTCTCAACCTTGAGCACGCTTTCTTTGTTGCCAGAATCTTGGAAGGCGCTCATCAATGGCGCTTGCACGGAGAACAGCGCCCAATGAGCAGAAGTCGAGGACTTAGAAGAGAGTGTCGCATTGAGAACAGCATTATAGCTATTTCTGATGGATGGGCCGTTGGCCGACAGGTTGATAGAGGCCATGATAGTGGTGTCCTCTAGTGTATTTTATGAGGGGGGAGTGGGGTTGTCGTGGAAGGGAAGAGTCGTGGTCGTCGTGAAGAAAGAAGGCCAAAATGTTAAGACAAAGATAAGTCAATCAGATAGAAACGGACGTCGTGATAAGTATGAGAAGAAGAAAAAAGGAAGACGAAAGCCCCCAGATAGGGTTAAGTAGCTAAGAAAGAGCTTCAGTGGAGATTTGGAGAGGAGGCTGGAGAGCTGGCTGCTAGGTAAGCTTGTATGGATTTGAATGTTTGCGAACAGATGAATGAACAGGGAAGCAGATATCTATAGATATGCAACGCCAAATTGTAGTCTGATTAGAATCAAAACGGAATAGAACCTGAGCTACTGCAAAGAAACCCAGGTAACGCAGATGTGAAGATAGAACCTAAAGTGAAGCAAAGTGTGACGAGGGCAAGGCTGAATAAAGTAGAAGAAGAACTGGAGGAGGACAACAACAACGGCTGAATCAGATATGTAACTGAAGAGGCTTTGACATTCCGGAAAGGGAAATTAGCAAGGGCCTCAGAAAGTTAGTTGGAAAGACTGCTTTAATCCATAAAATAGTAGTGCAATTGGCAGTTGCCTGTTCCTTATGACGAACTACATGTAGGTATGACTATAAAACTGCACTATACTGTACATATGTATGTACATTCGAATATGATTTTACTACTCTACTTCTAACTTCAGGTCCACAATCATGCCTCGAGAAAGAAGATTATGGCTGAAAAATACTACGAATGTGACTATGAAAGGAAGTATATAAAGCTTAGTACCTAGAATTATCATCATTTCCATGATCCCAATAACCCCATGTTCATCTCTGATTTAGCCCCTCAACCTCTGTAAAACCGATTCAACTGAAGTGCCGGCTGTCTTTCTTTCCCTCAATGCGACTGACTCAAACAGGACCCCGCATTTTGTGCTTCTATAGATCGGAAAAGACTACGAAGCCAACAAGGTTGGAACACACATATACATGACATGAATTACAGAGTTCATAAAATTCCATCGAAACTGAGTTACAAGCTCAGATACATAGGCAAAAGCGACTAATCGTCCAACGTCTAGGTAAAATAAAATGCAAAAGACTGAAGACCCAAACTGCTGTAGTGTAATCGTGCTTCCCGCTCTCTGCAGGTACTTTTTTATTAATAGACCTGCCGAGGTGGCCATTATTTGTCTGCCTGTTCTGTACCCTGTTTCATTAGGACAACTGATTCACGCTTACAGTCGAACTGGCCACCGGCATGGTAGTTGCGTCACCCTTCCTTCTTGCTTGACCGAGAACAGCTTCATGTGTTTCTGCCTCCTCGTTGCCAGGAACTACTGATATGTTCCGGGCAGGGGGGGGCCTCGCTAGTCTGGAGGCTGTGCAATAACCCTTCAGGTTCGAATTCATCGGGCTTCTTAAGTATCCGTTTACGAAAAAAAGCTTACGGAGCGGCTATACGAATGAACGAAAATTTCATCTCTAGAGGCTTCCGACGATCCAACTAAACCCGATGGTTAGGATTTCGAACTAAATTTATGACTAGGGTTGGTTGCTTGAAGAAAATAGGGTTTACTCATGAGTACCCCACCAGTCCTTTCGTTCTCTTAATCGCAACCCTGATTCTCTAAAACGCATCCCGCTTTCTAACAAGTGTGGCTTCAATGCTGGCTTGCTTAGTTGACGTTTTGACTGCCGTTTTGAGCTAGCAACGCAACTATCTTCTCGGCCATCAACTGAAGCTCCAAAATATTATTGACAACACTTGTACAAACCAAAGCCTTGCCGTCTTCCATTGGCCACTCGAATCGAACGACAATTTTACTCCTACCTTTTCGTTTCTGCCCGATCCAATTTGTCGATATTGCCCATCATGGCACCTGGAATGTCGCTGTTCTCTGTCAATGCCATTCTCGTTTTGAGCGGCGAGGATGGTTCGCGGATACTGGCTAAATACTACACCGCGCCACACCAAGGCCCAGGTTAGTCGTCCCTAGGCTCGCTCTAGCTCTTAGCTATCCCAAGAGACCGTGTGTCTTGCGCCATCAGCTGCGGTCATCCGTTTCCAAACCGGCCATTGAGAATTCAGGCGTCTGGTTGGGGGGCTTGTCACATGGCCGTCCATTGTCGCCCTTATAATAATGCGCTCCGCTAACCTTGGCCTTTCTTGCTATTCATAGGCTTGCCCACCACTGCCAATGCCTACTCTGATGTCAAGGCACAAAAGGCCTTTGAGAAGGGCCTCTTCGAAAAGACCACCAAGCAGAACAACGATATTATCCTCTACGACAACCGGGTGGTGCTGTACAAAATGGACTCCGATGTCATGATCTACGTCGTTGGAAGCCTGGACGAGAACGAGATTCTGCTATACAACGTCATTCTTGCACTACGCGACACTCTCCACCTATTATTCAAGTACATCTATCTCTTCGACGACGGTTATGGTCATAAGTTCCTCTCTACTAACACCTGTCACTACTCTCTAGACAATCTGTTGATAAGCGCACCATCAGCGAGAACTACGACCTTGTTGCTCTCGCCATTGACGAAATTGTTGACGACGGAATCGTTCTCGAAACCGACCCCACCATCATTGCACACCGCGTCAGCAAGGCACCTACACAGGATGTCAACATTGGCCGCATCGATCTCAGCGAACAGGGTGTCAACAACTTGGCACAGTTTGGCCGCGCGAAGCTTACCGACTGGTTACGGCAGGGTCTATAAATTTGCGCCTGGTCTGGGAAAGAACGAAACAGGAGAGTAATCGGGCGTTAAACACCCAAAACCAATATACGATACGATACCATGCGATAGCACATGTTACTACTATTACTTGCAGTGCTATTTATTACTGTCACAAGATCGGGCTACGGAATCGGGGTCTTTTATTTTGAGGAGATGAGGAAGTGGCCGGGGAAAAAAGGGAACTCCGTTATGTTTGTTCTTCTATGATGTGTTAGTTCTGCTTGCTTCTTCTTTGTTGCGTTTACTGCTGTAGATACCGGTCTCTTATATATTGGCGCGGTTCTCTTTTTGTGGTCTCCCAGTCCCTCTTGAAGGTCTTTTCTGTCTTCCCAACAACGTCTATTATATCATTGATACACACAAGCCCATTTCACACATTTAAAGGTCATTGTTCTATTGTATAAAAAAAAGATGAAAGGAAAAAGAATAATTACTTTTGTCTATATCATAACCCCATCATTACCTCTAGAAAACCATTATATCCGTATGTCGGTAGCTGCCTTACGAAGTCGGTTCATGACTGCGCCGGCTATATCTAGATCATCTGCTATTCCATCTACAAATATAGCGTCTACGTTGCGCCTGTCAAGCGTTCTCAACGCCGAGAACAAGCCTTGTGCAATGCCCCTGATGTCTTTGCCGAGATCGATATCGAATACTGTGCCGATTGTTTCTCCGGAGTCACTCTTCAAACTACCTTCCAGGATTGTGAAGGACTCTTCTTCGTCCTCGTATCCTTGAAGTTTTGTTGCAGTCACTAGCTCGCTAGCTTTCAAGCCACTAGCACGAGCCCATCTCTTGGTTCTGATGACTCCAATCTTGATTTGCGACTTCCCTCTTACAGCATCAGCAACATCGCTGGTCAAGACGCCAGCTTTAGCTTCAGCTGACGAAGCCTCATACAATGTTACCCGAGCCTTAGGGCTATAGTGCTTGTACTTCATACCTGGCGCGCGCGGTGTCGCTTTGCCAACCTCACTCTGATCTTTATAACCAACCACCACGCCCTCCCAGCCGGGACAAGCACGAATTTCATCGATGCTAACACCGCCCGGCCGTAGCACAGCTGGCGGGTTACTCAGTCCATCGACCACCGTACTCTCTACCCCAACACTGCAGGAGCCACCATCGATGATGAGGCTAATACGTCCATCCAGATCATCCAATACATGCTGCGCCGTGGTCGGCGATGGCTTTGTGGAAGCGTTAGCTGACGGCGCGGCTACCGGAACACCCGCTAGCTTGATCAGCGCCAGCGCCAACGGCGTCTGTGGCATTCGTACACCCCAGGTCGGCAAGCCTGCAGTGACTTCTGGGGCCAGTCGTGAGTCCTGTGGATGGTTGGGCAGCAGGATTGTCAGCGGACCAGGCCAGAATTTTTGGATCAGTGGGTAGTAGATGGAAGGGATCGGGTCGGTGGGTGGGTTGGTGGAGCGTAGGGCGCCAGTTGGGTCAAGCAGATCGCGCAGCATAGAAAGATCGGCGATGTGACTGATTAGTGGGTTATCAGATGGTCGTCCTTTGGTGGTGTAGATGCCGCGAACGGCAGAAGAGCGCGTGGCATCGGCGCCGAGACCATAGACGGTTTCGGTTGGAAAAGCGACTGGCGTATCGTTCGTGGCAATGTACGATGCCGCTGCTTGTAGATCCACTAGGGCTTGTGCCGCTTCTGGGGTCAATGAGGAAGAAGATGTAATAACCCAGGTCTCGAGGGAGCCTACAGGCTCGAAGGCGCCAAGCTCGCTGCCGCTGAGGCTGACTTTGACGATACGGGTTTGGAGCGTCATCTTGGGTGATAGCAAAGATTGTACAGAGACTTTCGCTCTATTAAGACACACAGCTAAAAGTAAACAAAGTCGACTTGTTGAAGGCGCTGCTTTCGCAAACGAACTGAACCTGAGCGCCACGATGAAGACTTCCAAGTATATTGTATAGTAAAAGGGTACTCGTAATATAACTAGATATGAGGAAATCGGCAAAGTAGAGGTAGATATTGTTTGGGTTAGATTATCATTGAAGAGATAGTCAAAGTCGTTAACTAATCGTTATCAATAGATTGTATAAAGTTCGGTCTGGATAATATCGAACTATTAGAAAATATAAATTAGATAGGAATGGAGGGGCAGTCGCTTGTTTTCAAGGTATTCCAAAACGGGTGGTTACCCAAACCATAAATAGCGGCATACGCCTACTTGACTCATCGAAAATTTTGTGCTACTATAAGATCGATGTAAGAAGCTTTGGAAATGTTGCAACGATTGCCCACGTGACTTCTTGACTTCTAGAATTCAGATCGGCAAGAAAAAACAGCTCTAATCAAGAAAAAAAGAAGAAACATTATTATATCTCTAGCCGCTCGGTAGTTCTATATGTTCACTATATTTGGTAGGAAATGTATTATAACCCCCATATAATACAGCAAACCTTAGTGACTGCATTCCTCGTTTCACAACATCACATCTCTTTTAGTAAAACTCATGAGTATGATTATACTTGACCTAATTCTTTTTTATATGTAACGGCGTTCCCGCCTTCGCCTTGATCATGACTTGACCAAAGTTCGGGCTTTGTTACGCTCATTTTCACTAAGTACCCAGAGAAAACCATCTTCGTCGCCAGCCTCGGCCGCTAGGGCAATCTCCTCCCACTCTTCCTCTTCCATATTGACAATCATGAGGATCTGGGAGATCTTGGAAAACACCTCTCTGATGCTATAATTGCCCTTCGAAACTGTGCCGATTATGCCACTAAAGTCCTTTTCCATACGGATAGCACCGTAATCGTTTGTGCGGCCTGCGTAACTCCAGATGCGTTTCTCGAGGATACGTGAGAGATAACGAGCCGTGATGTCGTGCAAGTCTGCGTATGTTTTGGGTGTCATGATGCGTGCAATCGGTTTCATTAGGTGATCCCATCCGTGCTCAAAGCGTCGTGGTACTTGATCTAGTAGCTCCGCCACGTCTTGGTCTTCTTCCTCGGCAATTTCTTCTAGGTCTTCCTCGCTTAGCGCATAGTCTACGTCCCGGAAGGTTTCTGATAGGATAGGCCGCAGTCGAAGCTTGACAACATTGTTGAATAAGACTTGGATGCCTTCGGTCATGAGCTCCGTTGTTTTAGCGGTGAACGAGTGTAGCATGTTGGTGAGATGTGTGGCTACAATCCCGGCGTCTTTGAGGAACGGGAAGGCGTGACATAACTGTGAGCTAGGTGCCGGCGTAACTGGAGCTGAAGCTGTGACTAGCTCGGGCGTAGTTCCCGTTTTACCTGCTACAATTCGACTTAGGTAGTCGTTGGACATGTCTAAGCTGTTGATCAACACGATAAACTGGATGATCTTGTCCTCAGGTGGGAACCCGCCCTGAACCAACGGCTTGGGATATGATTCGTCTCGCATTTTGCGCTGGATCATCCCGACGAAATCAGCGCCTAGAACCCGTGCAATCGTTGGAACTACGGATGATACGACATCCTTTTGTGAAGTTGATAAGCACTTCTCTATCACAGCATTGACAATAAAGATGACATCGTCCACGGCAAGGATTATAAATGGTGGGCTGCTTCCGAGGGGTTTTGTAGGAACCAATGTTAGGCCTGACGGGTACTCATCCATTTGGAAAGCCTTCTCAACTGATCTGCGGAAGAAGAATGTTGACATGACGTTGTAAGGTGTGGTTAATTTCGAAGATATCTTTTTGTTGAGATTGGACTTTTGCAGTACATCTGGAAGCGTCAAGCTTGCATCGTCTTGTGTATCTGGGTCCTGCGATGATGTCATTAGTTAGTTTAGTATAGCTAATATCTGTAGAATCCGACGTACTTTGCATTTGGCAGCCAAAAACCGGGTATATAGAGCCCAGCGGCCTAACATGACAGCAATCTCTCCTAGAAGGCCATCGACCTCCTTCATATTGACACCCTCATCTTCACTTTGCCTTGAATTTGCTCCGGTGCCCATTGACGGCGAATTTACTCGCGGAATGGCATTACGTTGTTGTTGTGGTAAGAAGCTTTGCACCAAGAACGAGAATGGATAGCTCTTGACGTCTGTAAGGCGGCGTGAAACGTCTCGTTCCTCGCTCCACGAGTCGATGATAATGCCGCCCTGCACATCAACTTCTTGCTGTAGACGCTCAATGACTCTGCCCATCTTTCCCGAACCATAGTGCCGCTCAACAAGACCTCCGTGGCCGTCGACCACCTGTGCAATATGCTCGAATAGTTTCGTTAACGCGTTCGCATAGAAGAAGCCTTCAGTCTGCTGTGATTCTGTGGCCAGCTTGAGCGTAGCCCGGGCCGTGCCTGAAACTCCCTGACACACGAACTTGCCGTAGATATCCAGGCCGACATCACCACGGCCAATGAGCGGGAATAGCTTAAAGAAGCGAGTGACCTTGGCTGAGTCGTTATCCTGCGCCGCCTTCTCAAATTCGCGCAGGAAGAGACCACAGAGACTTTCCTTGGCATTCTCCAGCGTTACCCACGGCGCATCAGGTACCTCCACGCTAGGGACTATCGCCGCCGCAAATCCGCCACGTGTGATCTCGTCCGGGATCTTGCTAGCGCGCTCGATATAACCTGCAGCAGCTTCCCAGTCCTGTGGTGCGCCCATGCTACCAACAACACCGTTAACGCAGGCTTTGAGTTCAGCAACCTGCTCAACAACCCCCAGCGTGGCCTCCACGCGGCTCTTCTCAAGATCCAGTTCGCGCACCTTGTCGCTCAGACGTCCCGCCGTCTCGGCTGCCGATGCCATCATCTGATTACTAACAGAGCGCACGGCTATGGCTTGACTGCCCAGTGTGGCGCGCAGGAACTCGAGGCGCTGTAGCTCGCGCACAAGCTCGGTTTGTGAGGCTACTAGACTGTCGAGCCGTGAGGTTAGGGCTTCATCGCGCTTTTGTAATGCGGCGAGTGCTGTGCGCACGGTGGTGACGTCGTTGGCCTCGTGAATACTGGCCGCTACTGTTATCTTCGAGTCGGTTCGGAGGCTGCCGGCCAGGCCAGGCGTGGGCGGGGGCCGGCTGATGGACATTTTGAACGTCGGAGATCAGGTATTGCGGTAAGAGAGCTACTATGGTGATGTGTGAGATGTGATGTGGTTGTTGTAGTCGCGGGCTAGAAAGGCATTGCAGCCTGTGAAGAGAGGGTTCAGGCCTAGGGTTAACTTGTTTGTTTCTGTAGTAAGTCGGCCTTTGTGAATTTGAGTTCGCGGGTTGGGCATCAAACAAATTGGTAGGGAAAGATTGTTGTAGAGTCGGGATTGAAGAGCTAGCGCCAAGTTGAAAGTGTCTACCGTTTGTCGGTGATCGAAGCTACTCAGGTTTTGGAGTTAGCCTAGAGAGCTTAGGCTAGGTGATTATAGTAACTGAGCATTGTTATCATTGTGGGGGACACGTCGTCTATACTGTGGAAAGTAGTTGCACAATTCACACTGTATGCCACAGGGCATTAGTATGTGGATACAGGGAGCGAGCCGAGCCCTGTCAAATGACAGCAGGTAACCATGAATACAGTGCTCAGTTTGCTCTGTACTGTTCCTATGTCAGCAACGTCAGAGGGCACTTACACATCAATCAAGATCAAAATTTGAACAGTATATTTCGATATTAAATGTATATAAGATGCATACGCTATCCGCACCTAGAGCCGCCATTGTGGACGCGTCTATGTTATGTTTTACATGAGAATAAACAAAAGAAAGAAAGAAGAAAAGTTGAAAAAAAGAATACCACCATGACGAATGTATACACAACACCGTGATACAAACACACGCACAAGGTAGTGCTATGTACCTCTCAGTATTAGTTATACTTTGTCCATAACTGTTTTCACGTCTATGTCATCATAGCTTGTTCATATACAGTTGGCTCATAATCAAGTACAGAGCCGGTATATGTGCTCCAAAGTGCCCTCTCCTCAACGCTTCTAGCTTTTCTAAATAAGAAAGAAAAAGAACGAAATAACAGAACACCAAAACTATTATACGGCTTGGGAGTATCCCGAGCCAAAACGTTTCGCGCCGTATAAAACGTACTTGCGCGCTTCATCAGCAAAGAATACTGTACTGCAGAGCATGATCATGCCCAAAAGATCACCAAAGCTTAAGGCCTCAGTCTGGAATACGTCCTGGAAGAAGGGGAAGTAGATGACGAGCAATTGGCCAAGGAGACTCAGCGAGACAGCCCAGTTGAATAACGAGTTTGAGAACATGCCAATTTCACCACGAATGATGGACTTGGTGGCTGACCGACACGCCATAGCGTTGAACATATCAAACAGAACGAAGCAGGTGAAGGTCATAGTGGTATCACGGCGAGTAATTTCACCATCTGCTACCATTTCACGGTAGTAAATGATCATAGTACCAATCATGATGATCGTGGCGGATATGAAAACACGGCTAATGACATTGCGAGTCAAGACTGGATCAGAGCGACGGCGGGGAGGCTTGTTCATGACGTCTTTTTCAACAGCCTCGACACCGAGAGATTGGGCTGGGGGGCCATCCATGATAATATCTAGAAAGACGAAAAATTAGTTTCAAACTCGGAAATACATAAACATGTGTTACAAAGATTCAGAACTTACTGATCCACAAGATCTGCATGGCATTGAGAGGATTTCTGAAGCCGAGACAGGTGCAGAGGAAAACAAGGGCTAAGCTGGCTGCGCTGGTGCTAAGCTGGAACGTGAGGAAGTTTTGAATGTTTGAAAAGATACCCTTTCCTTCTTCGATGGCATGTAGAATGGTGGAGAAATCATCGTCAGTAAGAATCATGTCGGCAGCCTCCTTAGCTACATCAGTACCGTTGCGACCCATAGCAATGCCAATATCAGCTCTCTTGAGTGCCGGGGCATCATTCACACCATCGCCGGTCATGGCAACAATGTCACCGCGTAATTGAAGAGCTTCGATAATCTTGAGCTTATGATCAGGGTTGGTACGCGCAAAGATGGTAGTGTTTTGCATAGCATCGGCCAGTGTCTCTTCAGTCATGTGATCAACATCTTCACCACGGAGCACGGGACGAACGACAGACTGGCCAGGTGTAGCCTCACGAGGGGTAGCAATGGACATTCCAAGTTGCTTTCCAATGGCCAGGGCAGTCGCTTCAGAATCACCGGTAATCATGATGACCTTGACTCCTCCACGAAGAAGTTTACGAATGGAGTCCGAGACACCAGGACGAGGGGGGTCACGCATACCAACCAGGCCAGCAAATGAAAGCTCTCTGTATGAATCCTCAGGGTTGGAAGATGAGTCGTTACTAAAGGGAGTACCACTGCGGCTTTTAGACCCACGAGAGCCCCGAGAGACGGGGCCGCTAGCAAAAGCAAGAACACGTAGACCCTCAGAAGCCATGGCATCGGCTGCTTCCATAGCTTGCTGGCGACTTTGGGCATCAAGAGTAATTTGGCGGCCATCTTTATCGGTGTAAGTTTCACAAGCTTCCAGGACTTTATCGATAGATCCCTTCATGTATGCAAACTCCTTGTCATTTTGCTGGTCACCCATAACAACACCCATCCACTTGCGGCTAGAGCTGAAAGGAGTCTCAGAAACAGGGGGGCCAAGTGTATCGCGAGCATCAAGTTCTCTATATCGGTCCATTAAGTCCATCATGGCAATATCCGTGGGTTGGCCAACCCAACGAGTCAGTGTGTTGGTATGCTTTTCATCTTGGGTCGAAGACAGTACAGCATGAGCACGGTTAGCGTTGTCGCCAGCCTCGGCAAACTTACGGGCTAGGCGAGCATTATTGGCCAACGTACCGATCTGGATGATACGTGTAGTAGCGTTGTCTGGCTGAGCATCTATACTATCAACCTCATTCTCAACGTTGATGGCATGTTCGGTACCAAAGTACCATACCCGGGTTGAAGTCATGTGGTTGGTAGTCAGGGTACCAGTCTTGTCAGTACAGACAACATTGACAGATCCTAGCGTCTCGACCTTGGGCATGCGACGAACAATAGCATGGTGGCGAGCCATGCGATGCACGCCAAGAGCCAGGGTCACCGTCACAATAATTGGAAGGCCTTCGGGAATAGCAGCAACAGCCAATGAAATGGAGATCGTGAAGATGTCGAGAATCTTCTTGCCTTGAATCCAGCCTACGAGGGAGATCAGACCGATGACAACAAATGAAGCTTTGCTTAGCTGAGAACCGAGATCATCCATGGAGATTTGCAGCGGCGAGCGAGGACTCTCAGTACTAGAGACACTAGTGGCAACGGCACCAAAGTTGGTAGTTCCACCAGTAGCAAACACAATGCCCTGTCCATAGCCTGACTTTACCAGAGTTCCCATGTAGGCAATGTTGCTTCCGTCGCCATCATGATGAGTGGCGGAAGTGCTCGGCGGTGGCACAAGGCTGTTCGAGTATGAATTGGTACGGTTGGAGATATCAGAAACAATGCGCACAGGTTCAGTCTCTCCGGTCAAGTTAGAGGCATCTATGGTAAGGTCGGAAGCCTTGGTCACACGGATGTCGGCAGGGATGCGATCGCCAGTGGTGAAGAGAACCAAATCGCCGGGAACTAGCTGAGAAGCCATGACTTTGGTAGACGTAGCCTCTAGAAGCTCTTCGCCAGGAGTAGTGATTTTCTCGCCATTTTCGTCGACGCTGACCTCTAGAGGAGGCCATGTAGTGCCGGAAGCTTTGGCAGAATTCGAACCGGAACGGATAAGGTGAGCATGGTTAGGGACGAGATGATTCAAAGCTTCAATGGACTTTTCTGAGCGGTATTCCTGGATAAATCCAACGCTGATGACGATGGTGACAGCGATAGCAATGCTGATGGCGTCGTCGGTGTTTCCAAGCAGTAGAGAAGCAGCAGCAGATACTAACAAGAGCAGAATAAGGGGCTCCTGGAACTGCTTCAGGAAGCGTAGCCAAATTGGTTCAGGTTCGTCGTGTGGAATCTCGTTCGGGCCGTACTCGGAAACGCGCTTCTGGGCTTCGTTCGTAGATAAACCATGAGTAAGGGAAGTACTGAGACGGCGAGCAGTTTCCTCCGGTGTCATGATAGCATATTGCTCGGCGATGCTCTGCAGGGGAAAAAAAGACAATTGTTAGATAGGGTACGGAAAAGTTCATGCAATGCACTTTGAAAGCAAGGGCATCGCGGCATGTATGGTAGACTTGCTCTTGACTGGGACGAAGTAGTACGTTGGTGGCGATGAGACCGTGACGGACGAAAGGCCTCGGCAGCGTCCGGTGGCGGCAAGCCGGGACTTGAGATGGTGGGCAGGAGCATATCGTTCGGGCCGGCTCCGCGGCCACCCCACGACGGCATGCTCATGGCAGCGAGAGGTATGTATACGGCAAAAGGAAATCGATAGGCGTTCGGAGGGAGGCTAGGATGTTGTGTTCGGATGGCTAAAATAGCTGACTGGCATAAACGCAGTGTACGGCGGGATGAGCTGAGACGCTCCAAAATATTTATCGATCACAGCAATGGCAAGACGGTCGTGTGAGGGTATTATCAAAAGCCACAAAAAAGGAGCGGCGGCGATACTAATAGGAACAGTACTCAAGGGTGATGGCAGCAACAGGAGATAAAAGAAGCTTCCAATGAAGGAGATAAAAACTAGTATAAGACAAAAGCGGCTGACATACGGAGGAATTGAAGAAGAAACAGGCGGACTTATAGCAATGTGAAACGGCGCAGCACGGGCAATGGAGCAGCAAAATATTAGCCACTGTAAAAAAATGCTATATATGTAACAGTGTTGTCGTCAGGGCAAAGAAGAAGGAGAAACAAGGCTCTCGATGTGCAATTATAGGTGTAGAAGGAGTGGAAAGAGTGGAAAGGCTGAGTGAAATCCGTATCGTTGGGTCTGGTCAGGTAGTTGCGGTGGGAAGGGGAAGGGAAGGAAAGGGCATGTCGTGAGAGGAAGGAATCACAGCACAGCAAGTACAAGCAACTAGAGCAAGTCAAACAAGCGCAGTTGCTCCTTCTGGTGGGCAACGACAACCAGGTAGTTAGTTCTTGGCCTTTGGCTTCCATGTTGGCTTCTATGTTGGTTTCTACATTAAAATTTGTATATTAACGTTGCATGCCCTACAGCACCTTCTAGAGTGGGGATTTGGTCTGGAGGTTTTGCAATACAGGCTGTTGTTGAAGAGCCTAGTCCATTGGGTTAGCGGCTCTGCTTCTATACCGAGCATCATTAGCTGGAGCTTTGATTAGCTGTTCACAATGCATTGCTGGCTGCAGCCCAAGTTGCGCTGGGACGGCAAAGGAACATTGGTTGTTATCAGTTGGTACTTGATATTAGCTGAGATTATTAGTTGCTACTGACCAACTGGCTCTCTGGTTGTACATACATACATACAGTGTATGTCTAGATTATCAAAGAGACAATTCAGACAGACGTCTGGCGGCAAGCTGCCCCCGGTTCCGTCCTTCCCCCCCCCCCCAAACGCCTTGGGGGCAGGACACGCACACATCGGAAAATATGCGGATGGGACCAACAAGCAGATACAATGTCGACGTGGGTTGTCGATCGCATAGTAGCGACTCGCTGTAATGCTGCACAACTTTAGCCTAGACCATGGTCCAGGCCAAGTATTTGAAGATATTGATATTGCTAGCCCCTCGAACACGCAGACTTCTTGTTAGCAGAGCCAATTATAATACAATAGAGGCAGAATCAGCACCAGACTCGTCATTCTAATGGTATTTCAGACAGTATAGAATTATATATATACAATCAAGACTCGCCAGGCTCACCGCTCGCACTCGCACTCGACAGGCCAAAAAACGAAGCTCTGGCACTTGCAATCGCGGCCGCCCCTCGTTCAGACAGGATGTCGTTCCTGTTCGTTCAGGTCCCATGCGACGTCAACCAAATTGACAAACCCTGAACTAACTACGTACTACTAGCTTCATCTCAGCTCTGCTTCTAGGCAGAACCTAAATCAAAATGTCCAAAGCTCCCCCTGGTTACAAATGAGAATGACTTTAGACCGTTGTCAGTCGCCAACGCGTTCGCCGGTATTTAGCCGGCTACGCGCTACCCGGCCCAGCCACAGTGGTTTGTGGCTGCATGTGTGGCGTCGTGGGCTCCCTGCAAACGGCTAGTGCTGTGTGCGCTTAAGCTAGCTGCTCTAAACGATAAGTAATAGAGCAGTAGTTACCTATAGTTCTATGTACTCGTGCAACGCCCCACAATGATACTATTGATGGTGCTACTGGTCAAGTTCGCCAATTTCGCGACAGAATTTCAGACCTACATACACTTCTTTTCAGGATATCTTCAACAAATTACACATCATCACTAAAAGATAAATTGAATCAAGAGCTACTTTCATTTACAAATTAGTAGATTGTAATTTCGAAAATCCAAGGTTTCATTTGGCACTATTGTGTCCATTATCAGCGACACCTTGGTTAACCTTCATAATCACCTCAAGACCTATCTTCAACAGCATATCAAAGACGAAGTATATAGGAAAATGCATACTTTGTTTTGGCAGGCGCATTCTTCAGTGATCTATGTTTATTTTCATGCCAAACTTGTATATCTTTCTATATATTGAATGTTTAAAAAGGTTGATGTTGATGTCTACGTACCCGTAAATTCATCGCTGGGTAGGGCCAGGGAATCATGTTAGGGTTATAATTGAGGCTAAAAAAGAAAGAAATGTATGACATCAAGGTGATTAAGCCATTGCCCTAACCTTATCAGGTGATGACTTACGGGTAGGTAGACAACAATTTTTTTAAAAAAACATTAATACATGGAAAAACATATATTTTTGGTATGAATGTTGATATAGATCACTAAAGAGTGTTTCCGCCTAGATGAAGTAAGCATTTTTCTTCTAGTAATAATATGTAATTTGTTGAAGATATTCTGAAAAGAAGTGCATGTAGGTCTGGAATTCTGTCGCGAAATTGGCGAACTTGATTCGTTGGCCAACTAGACCAGTAGCACCATTAATAGTATTATTGTGGGGTTTCTTGTAGCTGGGTCGCCCACTGCAACGGTTGCCCAGGCAGTAGAACTAGCAAAGTTGCCGTGCCAGAAATGCGAGCAGCCCTCCTCAACCCATTTTTTTCCTTTTCTTTTCCTCTTTCTTAAGCTACGTATTGTCGCGATATCTGTGCCTTTGTTTCTGCACTCGTTGATTTGAGTGTCGGCATCATTCTGCGCCGCTACTAAATAACGTTTAATTGCCTTTTATCTGCTTTTTATTTGCTATATATAGATCAATTGCTTGATACCAATTGATTACTCGCTATCTATTGTTGTTTCCAGGCCTTGTAACCGCCTACAATTAGTCCAGCAGCCCTCTGGAACATAGAGTAAAGCCCTAGCGCGCGTTATTCCCAGGGCCCATTCCGCTGAATGATCGCCTGATCGTCTCGGCGCTGACTTTTCCTCTAAAAATCGCATCGCAACGCGTCTTCCTCTTTCCTACGCTTGTTTATCCCCTCCGATCCACTCTCCTCCCTCCATCACCCACATCCATCACGCCAACCCTACATTGCTTCAAATCGATATTTCCATTTTTAGGCAGCGCTTTTCCTTCCACTACTTCGTCATCGCTTTTGCTGCTGTCTGGCGATCTTGACTTGCTGTACTCCAATCAACTCCCTCATCGATTTGATTGCATCGTACTCATCTATCGTCGCGTGCGCGCACTCTTGCCCTCGCGGCTTTCTACAAACATAGCTACCGTGCTATCACTACTATATCGTCATACATAACCTCCGCTTCATAGCCTCGGTCCATCATGTTTTACTCCGAGACGCTGCTCCAAAAGAGTGGCCCTCTGGCCCGAGTCTGGCTGTCCGCCAACCTCGAGCGCAAGCTGTCCAAGACACACATTCTGCAGTCAGATCTTGGAGAGAGTATCGAGGCCATCATCACCCCATCGCAGGCGCCTATGGCCTTGCGTCTGAGTGGACAGCTGCTGCTTGGTGTCGTCAGAATCTACAGTCGCAAAGCACGTTATCTCCTTGATGACTGCAATGAAGCTCTAGTCAAAATTAAAATGGTATGTTCCTTCGGTGCCAAACAGGGCCCACGCTATGCGCATTTTACTAAGCTTTATATTGTAGGCCTTCCGTTCCAGTGGAAACAATGATCTTACGACTACTATCCATGCCCCGACGCGTGAAGCCCTCATGCTTCCCGACAAAATTACCCAATACGATAGCCTCGAGCTACCCCCTCCTCCGGATGCCGGCTGGCTGCTTTCGCAAATGGAAGATCCCAATGCTACTGGCGCTGCTCTTGGTCGCAAGGGCCGTGTTAGCAACCGCGATATCAACCTCCAGGAAGATTTCAACAACAGCCAGTTCCTCGATATCCAAGACACACTTGACGAAGAACTTGCCCTAGCGCCCCTCGATGATATTCAGTTAGATCTTGACTTCGGCATGGATATTGATGAGCGCCCTAGCATATTCGACAAGACTGCTGAATTGGGTCGTGACGCCCCAATGGCCCTTTCCGTTGAGGACGACATGTTCAGTGAACTAGATGTCATGGCTCGTGGTCAGCAAGGCAAGGATCTCATCGAACGCGAACCCTCCCTTGATCTGGATCTTGGTGAGGATACTGTTCGCATTGCTGACGACGAAGGAGATATTCGTATGGCGGATGACGAGTTCCAGTTCAACCTTGGTGATGACCCATCTATGGTTCCTGCCACATCTATGGCTCAGCTTGGTCGTACCCGTATCTCAGAATCCCCTCTTTCGGACATTGACGAAGATTTTGCTAAGGAGGTTGAACAAGAGTATAGCCGCCACCAACAAACCGATTTCTACGAGCCAGAGGATGTGCAGGGATCTGTAATTGTTCGCCGTCCCGCCGCCAGAGCCCGCAAAGTCAAGTTGATTCTTCCCGATGAGGAGACCATGCTCTCTAGTGCCCATATCAAGGAGCAGCAGGCTAGACACGACAATATCCTGCGCCCACAGTCCTTTGTCCCTCGTGATGCTCACCTCGTCTCTCTCATGGACTCCCACAAGAACGGCTATTTCTCGAGTAGCATTCTTCTCGAGAAGCGTGCCGCCTCGTGGGCTCCCGAGCTTAAAGGTTTACTCTCGATGTCGGCTGCCCGTGTGACGGTCGAGTCAAAGCGTAAGCGTGACAACGTCGAAAGTGAGATTGAGGTTGAGCACGCTAAGTCTCCTCGTCTGGAACTCGGTGAAGATGATATGTTTGGCATGGGTACCGCTCTTCCCGCTGGTGCCGAGGACGATACTGCCCAGCCCGACAACACCATAATGGAGCTCGCTGATGATGACCAAGACCTAGAGGATCAAACTCTAGAGCGTGAAGATACCACCGCTGCTCCTGCCTTTGATGAGACTGTTGCTCCTCTGGTGCATCCTGCCGAGAGCGGTCCTGTCTCAATTGGTACACAACACGCCGTCCACATCCTGCGTGAACTTTTCGGTGCTGATGCTGAGCACGATGCTGAGAAGCGTAAGCAGACAACTGTTGTATTCCAAGATCTCCTGCCCGAGGGTCAGACCACCAAGATTGATGCCACCAAGATGTTCTTCGAATGCTTGGTACTCGCTACCAAAGATGCCATCAAGGTTGAACAAGGTGCCGATCTAGGTGCCCCCATCAAGGTACGCGGTAAACGTGGCCTTTGGGGTGCTTGGGCCGAGAGTGAGGCTGGTGGTGAGATGGCCGCCCAGATGGAAGCAGAGGTCGAAGCTGCTCCTGCTGCCGCTCCTGCTGTCTCCGTTGAGGCGTAAACAATACCATACTTGACTTGCATTTTTCTTTTCTTCTCTTTTTGACGTATTCCAGCTGGGATTTTTTTGTTGCTCTTCTCAATCTTTTTAGGCGCAGATGGCAGGCATATCACTTGATTTTTATTTGTTTCTAGGTTTCCTTCTCTTATATCTTTTGTTTCCGTGGATGAGACTCTTCCTGTAAAAACATCATCTGGATTTAACAATACTTTGGATATCAGGTTATTCTTTTTTCTATTTCTCCCTATCCCCCTATCATCCATATTCTTAACTGCCACTATATATGGTATATCTCATAGCTTATATCTACAACACACTAGTAGTATCAGTTATAAGATGTCTAATCATGTCTCCCCTCATATGAGACTACCCAGATAGTCCCATGGAATCAGCGAGACATAATGGGAAAAATCAAGATATAAGAAGCAGGAAACCACTTAAGATTGTTTTATGAATTCTTTTTCCCTTATTGTATTTGCCCTTCGCCTTGGGTGGGTTGGATTTCAATGCTGGCGTTCTCGGCGCATATCATATTGGGTGTGGATGGTTGGTGATACCTAGTCGTGTTGCAAGCGTTCACGAACGATACTGCCTTAGTTGCCGATGATACTACACTATCTAATATCGGTTCTATCTATCCGTTCTTATTATCATGTTATCATGTTTTCTCTTACTCTTTCTTACTCTGTGCTTCCCTTTTCTTTCATCTTACTATTCTCATGTCCTCCATGTATCCTTTATTTCAGACCTTCTTGATTGGATTGGATTGGGAGGTTGGAATATTTCGGCACTCATCGGTGATGTTGCTCTTTGTTCTGCACTTGTGCGTCGATACCAGCATTGGGTTTTCAGTAAAGGCTCTCTATCACTTTTTTAGTCTTATGACATATTTCACTTAGATAGTACTTCCCCCTCAAAAAATGGGATACTTGTTCATAATATTCTTGGTTTTTGACTCGACCGTGTGAAGTTGAATGCAGATATGTAGACCTTGAGAATTTGTAATTTAACCCTGACTCTGGTTGTAAAATTTACTGCGAAAAACAAGAGTGCCACCCAATATCTAGAGGTAACTGTTTTATAGATGACAAAACACAAAGGATATGAGATGATTAATAAGTTACAAATATGTAGGAAAAGGAAGAGACAAAACTAGAAAATATGTAAGAGGGGAAGGCTAGTATTTTTGCTTCCATGAAGTACTGGCCAGTCAGGTATCATATTAGAGCCTATCAACAAACTCAACCACGGTAAGACCGAGAAACTAGCCGGAACAAAAAAACCTAGTTATAATAAATTAAAGAGGAAACATCACTCAATGACATTACTTCTTTTCTATATTTCTAGTCGTTACGACCTTTAATAAAGTTCCTGCTGCAGTTTCTAATTGGATAATATTTTTAATAGCTATGCATGTATTTTAACCCTTTGTTGCTTCTTGATCTTGAACTTGGCATTTTTGTTTGGAATTGTTTATCTCATCTGCACTACGTATTAGACATATATTCACTTTAGACCAGCATAAAGATTTTTAGGGTGTCACAGTTCAGTCACAGCAATAAACACATGTAACTGGAGATAGTGAAAGTTGGTTAATAAAGGTTGTCAAAAACCAAGAAATACATCTGTAGTGCTGGTATCAAGACTCTTCAAGTCGAATATTCAAAATAAGTTAGCTATTGTCTTTTAGAAAAGCCTGTAACTATGTACGTAAGTGTTTTTGTTTTATTTTTCTGTTGAGCTCTTATTTGAGTACTGGCTCTTTTATCTTGGATACAAACATTATCTTTCGTTATTTTATTTCACTTCTGTGTTGTAGTATTCCTTGCATAAGCACTTGGATGGACCGTCATCTCTTCATTGAGCAACATCTAATTAGAATAGTTTCTCAAAAAATGAGATGTCAAGTCTTCTTGATACGGTAGCCAACGCTTATAGAGTTTCTATGCGTTTGACATCGACTTTACCTTTATCATTGACCATTGACATGAACTTGACCTTTGCCTTGGCTTAGCTAAGTCAGCTGAGCTTTACCTCAGGTTCTTACTGGTTGCGGATAGCTGAAAAGGAATATCAACTGCTCACAGTTGGATGTTCATGACTCTCTCCAAAACTTGGCTACTTGATGAACGAAGGTTTTTTGTCATCACGAGAACGAGATATGTGTAGTTAAGAAGAAAAAGACTAGTCAGAACAGCTTAGAACTTGTTCATCCTTCCAATCCATTTACATAACAACAGAAAATGTGGAAATAAAGCATTGTTTTAGTTTTTGGAGTTGTAATGTTGTTGGGTGATTTCCGGGTAAAGAAACAGGCCGTGATAATTGCCAATTCTAGATTTTGTTTGTTTACAACCAGTGGCAAAATAGATAATAGAAAAGACTTGAAATCCATAGATAGGCATACTACGTAGCTTAGTTTTCTATTCTTTTCTTCTCTTTCCCAACAACAACATCTTTGAAAACCACAACAACTTGACGAACTTACCAAATTTGATGGCCTTTTTTTATGTCTTTTCTTTTTAACTTGCATGGGCTATCATCATACCGGATAGCATCAGTCTACCACAGTACAATATACTTGGTTCCCCCAAGTCTACTAGACAATACCCACCAAAGCTCATCTTCGGTTCCAATGAGGAAGGAATAGGAACTCTCTTTCATTCCAGAGCCTGTGCGCGAGTCTTTACCAAACAACATCTCCATCTCCGGGTTCGAAGCAGGAAGACCTGACACAATGTCCAATTAGTCAACGAGGTTGTGAGCTCTTCTCAAGAACAGAGACGTTTGAACAATACTAGGCTCGATGGGGTTGTATAAGTCGATGAATCTATAAAGAGTGAAAAATTTAATTGGCACGCAAAGGCAGTATATCGAGGTTCCGGCATCAATTTAGGCTCTGAAGTGTTCTCAAATATAGTCATTATATCTGTATGTATATACAAAATCGTTTAGTGCCGTACCGGTGCTAATTACACATCAAGCTAACCATATATGTAAGATCACCATGATGCCTAAACACAGAACTTGCGGAAGTTGTAAAACATGAGTCTTTGCTTCACTAGTAAGATACCCCAAGCCTTCTGAACGCGAGTTTGAGCAATATCTCTTTGGCTTAGATGGTACACCTAAGCTTGTTGCTCGTACTTCCACCTCAACTCAGGTGGAATATAACAACTTGTATGCTACTTTGAAAGCCTTTGCGCCAATCAACGACCACACCATCTCTCAAAAATGGTTTATGGAGCTGAAGATGAGACTCATCAAGCTGCTCAACAGTGTTAACCGGGCTAGTTTTTATCCTGTCCGTATCGGTGAATCCAGCGACTTTACCTACATGTGGAAGAACCATCCGGCTGTGTTTCTCATTGGCCTTAAACCAAACTACGATTGCAAATCGGTAACAGCAATGAAGTTGGCTCTGGACTGCCGAGATCTTCTACACTCCTATGATATCCAGGGCATTGAAGTTGAGATTATGCAATGCCAATTCATGTACATGGCATCTGAACCATTCTCAAGCAGCCTGTTATGTCGCAAAAGACAGCTACCGATTTAGGTTCCCACATAGATTGGAAGTACTCACAAGACGTCAACCAAGATGTCAGGCGGGATCTAGCCATGGCGAGTATCAATGCTTCCGTCATGGATATACTCCCATTCTCTGGGTATGCCATTGAGCAGGAGCAAACCCAATCTGGTAAGTCTTATGTCGCAGCTGGCACCATGGAGCTTTACATTCGTCTCAAGCTGATATCAGCCGGAAGCACGGATCAGTCCACTTCAGAGGTTACTCAGGGCCCACACTGTAAGTTCTCTTCCATCTAAATTCATTCAATTCCCTTTCACCTAGCTTATTAACCCAACTTTCTCATTCAAGATGTTGCTGAAAAGTCAATTGATTCTATCATATATGGTCTCACTAACCGACATGTAGCTGTTAGCTCTAATGTCCCAGCTAATGAAGACATTCGGACCACTCACCCAAGCCATGACAATCAGTCACATCGGCTGCTTGCGTATGGTTCATTCAGCATCAACTAGGCTTCCGAAGAGCTTGAAACATTAGTTTGGGGCCTCAGATCGGCTTTCTCAAAGACACAGAGAGATGTAGCTTTGCGACCTAACAGTATCAACGCAGGGGCATCACATAACATGCAGCCTGCTTGCTTAATATATGCTGGCAACCTCCAGTCAACCCTGAGGGATCTCCAGGAAGTTAACGAACAAAGAGTTAGAATGGTTGCTTACTCGCCTCGCCATGACCTTGACAAGCATCGGAACTTTACCGACTGGGCTCCTGTACAGCTCCCCTAAGCTGGAAGTAGGACACCCATTTCTTCTCGTACTGAATATTCCAATAAAGTGTATGCAGCTTCAAGTTTTTTTTTCAATTACAGCTACTAGATTTACGGGCAACTAACAACATGCTCGGCATGGATTCTTTCGACTACATAGTCGTGACATGCCGCCCTACCCGTCCTTTTTGAAGGCAATGACTGGAAATCACATATTAGTTGCTAAGCATGGTCGAACCTCCGGATTCACGATTGGTGTGATGATCTCAATCGAAGCAGTCTATCGCACACCCTTTCCTAACGGTGATGCTCTTATATCACAGCATCCGATAGTGCTAGATGCTCCAAAGGGTTCCCGATTCCAACAAGGTGATTCGGGTTTTTGCATCTTCGATCTTGAAGGCCATATCATTGTTATCTTGGAAATGGGGATGGCCAAACTAAGCCACTGGTGACTATGTTACACCCATTCAAGGGGTCTTAGAGGACCTCAAGAGGTTCAAGGGCTTTGAACTTGAAATTGAAATCTGAAGGTCATAAGCTAGTTGTGATCTGGAAATCAATAGAAGGTTTAGTATCATCAAAATTAGTAATTCTAAATCGATATTTTATGAAAGAGCATCTTGATATGTCTAAGTAGTTCTAATCGGCGTTATTCGTTACGCATCTTGGCGTACATACTACATGTGATATCGAGGTATTTTTATTTCCCCGGCTCACACATCCAATTCTACGATGACTGACTGGTTAGTTACGATATCAATTTCATAAACTCTCTGATATGATTGTCTACGAACGGACCTTGGTTGCAGCACATTTACATGTAAGCTATGTATGAACGGGTGGTTCCATTATTGTTACGCAGTCATCAGTTGATGTTGCTCTGCGGGTTGGCAAGTGTCCGCTTTCGGATAATATATGCTACTGTAGCAATACTAGGTGCTTATATATGTAGGTATGAATTTTAATACACTTGATAGAACTATACATATTTGCATGGTGCTCAGGCTCTTGATTTTGACTATGATACATAGTATCTTCATTCCCATGTTCCCGCCATCTCCCAGTACCCTGCCACAGCTAGAGAGAAAAGACAAGGAACAAGAATGTCCTTGTTGGATGTGCCTGTGATCTTTGTAAATTGAGATTCTCTGTTACCTTGGGCTGAATTTGGCTGAGGGACTAGTCGAAGCTCTTTCTATTATAAAATCTTTACTTTGGAAACATCGCGTCTGCTTTGAAACTACGACCGTCACAGATCCGGCTGGCCAAAAATAGGGCACATTAATTATACCAGAACAGGGAAACTTGAACTAGGAACGAAAGAGTCATCAGTATGGTACTGATCAAACTCCCCACACCCTTCTCTTCTTGATCCGGCTGCGTCATTTCAAGGCTTGGGCCCCTCCTATTTTATTGGTAGTATGACTATTGACTGTTTTACGGTATGACTACTAATTGACTAGTTGGTGACTATGACTTATTATTATGACTTAGTTATGACTACTACTATTTGCTACTGTGGCTACTGTGGGCATTCTGCTCTTACACGCTCTTGTTCGATTGCTCTTGCGATAGCCTCTTACATCTATCTGATCGGACTCGTCTTTCCGTCTTGTCCTTTCCTTACTCTCTTCTCTGTTCACGTTCCAAATTCAAAATTTCTGGCCTAGAAGACCATAAAGCGCTTTGTTCCCAATTTGATTGCTTGCTTATATATATTTTCTTCCACATATTTTCAACAGACAACTTACATTTTACCTCTCCCAGAATCTTGATAATCTATTTTTTTTTCACTCCAACTATTTTTTTTCCCCCTTCCTACGGCTAATATTCCGCACAAGGAAATCATACGCACGAAATGGTATGCATGCTTTCTCGCCATCTAACGCAATGGCTTCATAGCAAGATTTACAAGATGTCTAACACTCAATAGGCTTATTTCCAACCAAACCCTAATGTCGGCAACAAGAAGTCTAGTGAAGACTGGAGAAGTAAGTTATTGCTCTACTACAAGTTTTAATGCCTTCTCTGTACAAAATACTAACTAGCGTCTCTATCAAACAGTCAAGGGCTACAACCCGCTCACTCCCCCCGACCTGCTACAGCACGAGATCCCCCAGACCGAGAACTCCAAGAACACCGTCGTCAAATCGCGCGAGGAAGTTGCTGCCATAGTCCAAGGCCGTGATCCCAATGGCCGTCTATTGGTCGTAATTGGCCCTTGCTCAATCCATGACCCCAAGGCGGCGCTGGAATACTGCGATATGCTTCTCAAGGAAAAAGAGAAACATAAAGATGAGCTTTTGATCGTGATGCGCTCGTACTTGGAAAAGCCCCGTACCACTGTGGGTTGGAAGGGTCTCATCAACGACCCTGATATCGACAACAGCTTCAAGATCAACAAGGGCCTGCGCCTTTCCCGCCAGCTATTCGTCGATCTGACTGATCGCGGTATGCCCATCGCTAGCGAGATGCTGGATACTATCTCCCCCCAGTTCCTGGCTGACTGTCTGTCGGTCGGTGCTATTGGTGCGCGTACCACCGAGTCGCAGCTTCACCGTGAGCTGGCCTCTGGTCTTTCGTTCCCCGTTGGCTTCAAGAACGGCACCGACGGCATGCTAGGCGTGGCCATTGACGCTATCGGCGCTGTGCGCCACCCCCATCACTTCCTTTCAGTTACCAAGCCTGGTGTCGTGGCTATCGTAGGCACTGTTGGCAACGAGGACTGTTTCGTAATTCTGCGCGGTGGTAAGCGTGGAACCAACTACGACGCTACCAGCATCCAAGACTCCAAAGAGGCTCTGCTTAAGGCTGGTCTGAATTACAGACTGATGGTTGACTGCAGCCATGGTAACTCTAACAAGGATCACCGCAACCAGCCATTGGTCGCTGCTGAATTGGCGAACCAGATCTCGGCTGGCGAGGATTCCATCATGGGAGTTATGATCGAGAGCAACATCAACGAGGGCAACCAGAAGGTTCCGGCTGAGGGTAAGTCTGGCCTGAAGTACGGTGTCAGCATCACTGATGCTTGCATCTGCTGGAGTGATACTGAATCAGTTTTGGCCGGCTTGGCCGCTGCCGTCAAGACTCGCAGAGAGCTGAAGAAGACGGCTTCTGCTTGAAAAGAGGTGTAGTTGTTCTAGAAGAATCGATATAAAAATAGACATATGATGAAAATAAAACCTAGAGCTACGTTAAGAATGAGCTATGATGGCTGTGAATGCGGTGTGATTGATTGATTAATATGCCTACGGCGATAATATTTGTCACTCATGCTCTCGTATCATATTCTTTCCTACGTCTTAATCTTAAACTTTGGCATTAACTTTTATAGACTAAGAGTCACACCGAGTTACACCGTTTTATTATTAAGACATGAATAAAAACTAAATTACTCACTATGCTAGTAAAGCTACCGGACGGAGAGGGCCACCTAACCTCTTCATACACCTTCTGTTTTTTTTTTTTTTTAAAAAAAACCACAACATTGCTATTCAATTCAAACTAACATTTTAATTGTTGTCGGGATTCTATATTCAAAGATAAAACGGCATTGCTACCACTGAAGTGGCTAAATGGCCCACTCAGTTGGGTGGCGTTACTCACATAGTAAATACGTTATCTATAAAAGATGCCTAAATCTTAGTTTCAGACATTTGCTAGTTCTTAATATTGGACTCTGACTTCAACTTATAACAAGTTAAGAAAGATGAGAATCCACCATCTGAGTAACTGATACTAAGTGATAGGAAGTTCAAGAAGCAGTAAATAGTAGAATATATATCCAGGAATGTAGAGAAATGGCAAGGCATTTACAAAAAATTATGGAGTAACAAACACTGGAAGCAAGTTAAAGATGGTACTTTTTCACGTCTATTGATATGTGCCTATCTAAACATGTAACTATTCTTTTCTACTTCTTGATTTTATACTTAGCTAGGCTTTCCTTTTCTCAATGTTAGCTAAAGTCAGCCTTTTGACAATACTTGCTATCTCTACCGCCTTGCAGTAGCAATAATGAAGATTTTCAAGCAATATTACATACATCAAGGTCAAAGGTCAAGAATCATATCCAAATCTTTGAAAGTCACCTGAAAAGATAGATGCTCTGGAAGAGAGAGTTATAATCTTTCTAAAAGTCAGTGGCTATGTGCTTTCAATTGAAATATATCTTTTCTTCTTGTCTGTGTTGGTGCCTCTACATAAATACTGAATACTGATATCAATTATCCATAGGTTTGCAATTTGCATACCTCCAATGTCATAGAACCTTCAAACCACTTTGCTTTACATACCTCTTCTTTTAGTGAACAAGTGAACTACATTTATCACAAAGTAATTGTCAGTGGACAGAAATCGGTTTAGAGATGTTTTGATAATAAATGATGATGTATATGTATGTACATAATGTAAGGATCATGGCTAAATGTTGTGACTTTGAGTGAACCAAGGTACCCTTGTAGTACTTTTTCGTGTATTTTATCTTTTTTACATTAAAATCCTTTTTGCCTTTGCCTTTATGGACACATCACGACTGAGGAATCTTTCATTTTCTTGCACATTGACAAGAAGACACCTAGTACTGTCCATGACTATCTTTCTATCCCCAATGAAGATATCACTGATATCCTATTTTTGATCGAGAAGCTAGCCCCATAGATGCAGAGATAATTGAGACACAGATTGAAAGTATCAAGCAGACACCAATTGCTCATATTCTCACAATGATGCTTTTATCACTTGAACAGTCGGAACTCTGTCTGAGGGAAATTCAGGAAATGAGGTCTCAAGTTCGCTCTCTACCAGATCTCTATGAAGATGGTGCATCAGACCAAGTTGACTCAAGCTCAAACTTAGGATCCCATATAGCTGGCACTAGAGAGAGTAGTGATAGTGATAGTAGTGCAGGAGGTGGTAGTAGTAGTCTGGCAATTAGACCTCACGCACACGCTGCTTGTCCTCCCCTTTCTAATTTCTGTACACAACAATGTCTCTACGGCTTAGTTCATGTCCTAGACCTTGACCGAGCCTGCCCAAATTACCCATTCCACCTGAAAGCATCTGAAGATACTCAAGGCCAACGTCATTGCTTGAGTTTCTTGTATGCTATCAAGATTAAAATGGATGGCAATCTTGACAATGGCTGTGAAGATCTGAAGAGACATGGTGCCGTTGGGTCCTTGGTCAAACTCACATTTTACCCATTTGGCTATACGTTTGTTGGAAAAGGTTTTGAGAGTGAGGATTTGTGGCTGCTTCTAAAAGAGCTTCTTGCCTATTCAAAACTCAGGAGGCTCCACGGAACTGGTATTCCTGTTTGTCTTGGAACTGTCATGCTGAAATTGGGAATTCCCCTGAGGCTCCATGATTATAAACATATTCAGTTACTTTCTTATGCTGGCGAGTCTATCAAAAAGCTGTCAGCGGAAGGCCACAATTATATTGGCAAGATGGCTTCTCAAATGGCAGAATATGGTGTTGAGCATGGGGATCTTTCGGAGAGAAGTATTCTACAATATCCTAAATCAGGGAAGCTAATGATCATTAATTTTGATTTGGCTAAGATTATAGATCGGCCACCATCAAGAAAGAGACCATGTGGCAGTACCGGTTCTGAGCCAGAACGAAAATCTAGTAGGTTGAAAGCTCATGTTTTAGTGTGATGGAGTATATTTATATCCTTTAGTTTTTTTTCCAAAAGAAATTATGCATTTTTCTAAGTATGTCAATGAATCTTTCTTTGAAATCAGCTTGATATACATCGAGAAATTATTCTACCGTTAGGGTTGAGTAGATGTTCTCGAAAGGGCAAGAGTTACCATAACTATACACATACAGGCGAATAACATGTACACTGTATATTTTATGGTCCTGAGTACTTTTTTTTGTTTTCCATGCTAGAGTCTGAAGCATAAGGATGGCAGCCCATGAAATAAAGTCTCAGTAGATTATCCTCTCTTGACTTTACTGGTGCTTATACCTAGATACTAATGCTGATCATTTATCTGTATGTTGTCTGTATATCTTAGTGATCTCTTGCTCCACCCCACTCTTCTAATTAATGGATAAGTGAACTAGATTTGTCACTGAGTCATTGTATATACCGACAAGGTTTGATTAAGCTCATATTGGTAATGATGTATGAGGATGATGACTAGTTTTATTGAACAAAGAAAAAGTCTTAGAATGAAGAAATATGAGGTCCCAAGAGCAAAATGTCTACTGAAACATCCGGAGCAGATAATAGATGGGTGTCACGGCGGGTTGATGATTAAATACATACCATGAGATCCTTTCTGCTGCAGACTGATGACTATTTTCAGTGTTTGATCTTTTTCACTTGGGCCTGAACATTCTTTTTGCCTTTCCTTTCCTTAGTTGTGATAAAGTTTTACCTTAGGCTCTTTCTGGTTGCGCCCATACGCGAAGCGGGGCGCGCAGCTATTCTTGTTGTATTTGGAGCTCCTGGATAGTCTAGCTGGACCCACCTAACTTGTACCTTTAGCCTATTGGATGCTAGATATTCAGGACAGTCATCAAACGTGGGACACACCTGGAGCCAGCTGATAGTAGCTGGCACCTCATATATGGGCTTTGTGAATTGACGCACATCACGTGGCCTCTAGCCAATTAGATTCGGGCTAAATCGGACCTCAGGTAGCGGCCCGCTTCCATTCCCATTGGATCCCGAGACAAGAGGCTTTTCAGCGGTGTTTTTTTTTTCTTTACCAGAAAACTAGACCGTTAGCCCGCCTAGGTTCTAAACTTTACAGTAGTAATAATTGGTATAGTGGCTGCTGGCAATCTAGGCAAATTTCTAGATTTTTATATGTATTTTATGTTCTTATTTTCGGGTTTTAGTTGCCTGAACACCTACAAAACTTATTGCTGGCTAGCACTTTTTTAGCCTTCTCGTCTTTTGGTCTACTTTTCTGGGCCAGCTAATTTGCTCTCTTTTTTTCTTTCCTTCCTTTGGAATTTCGACCATTTTTTTCTACTCAACCCGCCTTTCTCTTGCTTTTGCTTTTCCTTCTTCCCTCCTCCGTCCTTGTCGTCCTCCCCCGGGTTGAAGGAGTAATTCTTGTTTTTATAAAATAATTCGATTCGACATGTTTGCCCGGTCCAGCTTGCGCTCGTCGCGCATCGTCGCCCAGGCGAGATCTGGCGCTGTGAATGTGGCCAAGGTACATGATTTATAGATATCCCGTCTCGAACTGCAGTCGTTCCAATTTCAAAAGTCGAGCCTTGGTGGTGTGCATGGTTGGCTGTTAGCGGTGACGTTTGGTGCTGGTGTTTTGGTTGGCTGGCGAAAGATGCCGGCTTTGCTCACCCAAATCTGGCTCATTCTCAGCACTATACAAAATATCCACGCCTAGTCGGTCGAAGCCGGAATCGCCATCACTGCTCATTGCACCGTCGATACCTCGCCATTGCACACCCGCTTGCTGCCAATGGCTCGACTATGCAACTAATTGGTCGATTCTGACCTCGCTGCCATCTTGATTCGCTTCAATATGTTTTGTTTTGACTAACCTATTGCCCTGCAAATAGCGCGCCGCGTCCACCAGCTCCAATGCCTCCGAAGCCTCCTCGACCCGCCTGAACATGGCTGCTTTCGCCTCGACTGGCGTTGCTGTCGGCACCATGGCGTGGTACTACCACCTCTACGGTGACTCTGCCGACGCCTCGACTCCCGCTGACGAGGGGTGAGTTCTGATTTCCTTTTTTTTTTTTCCCCTTTGTCGTGACTATCTCGTCGGTACCGTGCTGCTCCCAGAGGCCACCGTTTTGAGCTACTCGAATTTTCCCCTCCCTTCGCCCATTGACCGCCGATGACCTTCATTTCCGCCAGTCCGTCGTATACCCGGACACCACCACCCGCCCGTCAACTATCTTGATCATCTCGGCCCTTCTCTCGACATTCCGGCCATACCGATCATACCGACGACTATCCCGCAATTTTTGTCATGGGCACCCAGAGCACTAGCACCACCATCAAATCCATCCACTCTCATTGGCCCGTTCGCTAACCGCTTCCTCACCACTTTAGTCTGCACTCTACCCCTATGCCCTGGGTTCACAAGCAGCCCTTCAAGACTTTCGACCACCAGGCGTAAGATTTACTTTCCATATTAGCTGTCCGGATACCTTGGTTTTATTTGATCACCAGGTCGTCGACTTCATTCTCTACGTTGTCCTCGCTGTATCTCTTTCCGAGATACTCCGGACCAACCCCATTTCGCTGTCTTAATGCTAACTTCTACACCTTTTTCTTGCTTAATGCAGCCTTCGCCGTGGTTTTCAGGTCTACAGAGAGGTCTGCGCCTCCTGCCACTCCCTGAGCAGAATTCCCTACCGTACTCTGGTCGGTACTGTCCTCACTATCGATGAGGCCAAGGTTCTTGCCGAGGAGAACGAGTACCCCGGTGAGCCCAATGACCAGGGCGATATCGAGATGCGCCCCGGAAAGCTTTCCGACTACCTGCCTTCCCCTTACAAGAACGACGAGGCTGCCCGTTTCGCCAACAATGGTGCTCTGCCCCCGGATCTGTCTCTGATTGTCAAGGCCCGTCACGGTGGCTGCGATTACATCTGGGCTCTGCTGACTGGATACCCCGATGAGCCCCCTGCTGGTGCTCAGGTCGCCCCCGGCATGAACTTCAACCCTTACTTCCCCGGTACCGGTATCGCCATGGCCCGTGTTCTGTTCGACGGTCTGGTTGAATACGAGGACGAGACTCCCGCCACTACCTCCCAGATGGCCAAGGATGTCGTCGAGTTTCTGAACTGGGCTGCTGAGCCCGAGATGGATGACCGCAAGAAGATGGGTATGAAGGTTCTAGTTGTCACCGCCGGTCTGACTGCTGCCTCCATCTGGGTCAAGCGCTACAAGTGGGCTTGGCTTAAGTCGAGAAAGCTCGTCTACGATCCTCCTTCCGCTTCTTCCAAGATTCGCCGGTAAATACAATAGAGAACACACTCTGCGCTTGATACATCACTCGTTAGCACGATAGCAATGTCGTTAATTATTAAGTGGAAGATATCGCAAGGTTACTCTGTCCAGGGGAGGAGTAAAATGGCTATTTCAGAAGGAAATAAAAAGTCCTGGGAAAACCTCAAAGTTGCTACAGAGATGAAAGATAATATGTCCTCTTCTTTTTCATTCTCGTCGAGCCTCTTCGGTTTTGGAACACACATTCCAAGTACAAAAATTGGCCCATTTTCTGTCTCTTTCCACATATATCCTTTTTTATTTTTATTTTTTTACACCCTCTATCTCCCCATCTCTCTCCTTTCCTCACACATACACACACTCTCACTCTCTTGTTGGGTTTTATTTGTACGAGAATAGATCGACGACGAAGACGGAAGCAATACCGTCTTTATACCAATTTTGAAACTAAAAAAAACTCTGAAAGAAACGTTATTTCCTCAAAACTATCTACCGTCTTTCAAAAGAAAAAGCTTCATATACCTCAACAAATTCTTCTTCTCTATAATAGATGTAGAGGGTGTATAAAAAAGGCCAAAAAAATCGTTGAAAATTAAAAGAAGACTATGCCATCTAATATCCTTCTTTCGATTTTCTGTGTACTATGGAACTGTTCTTATATCTTACTTTATTTCCTTCTTTTGTCTGTATTGATTCTAAATATCGTCTGTCTACGCTATACCATATACTATGATCATATCATTTTCTTTATTTTTTTTCTCTCTTTAACATCACCTTTTTATCTCGTCATTGTATACCGTCACCATAAACCAATTCATTGGCTGTGTGAAAAATGTAATTCTAAAACATGTGACTACACAAATGACATAGATCTCATCAAACATGTGATATCATTACTTAGCCTTAGACAAACGAAGGCCATCTCTTGGAGTTATTGTACCGTGTGATTCGCCTACATACATATCTTGTATACTACAATTTCTCCAATCTCAATTTTTCACTAATATATTGGCGATGGCACGGTAGCATTTAGAGCCAGGCTTTTATAATTCTAAGTCAGCACCTACTTTACAACGACCAAGAAGATGAGAACACAAGCAGATATAGCGGATGAGGATAAATAAATTCGAGTATTCCTTCTCTTCTAAGATAATTACGGCCCATTAGATGAATTGCGTATGTGCTATTAGAAAGATAGACAGGCGTCTTTTTGAGAGATTTTTTGGTTTATTTTTTTTTGGGTAAGTTGAGTGTTTCTTTCTTCTCTTGATAGATTCTTTCCTTTTTGAATTCTTATTCTCTACTCCATATTCTATTCATACAAAAGAAACGATAAGAGATAAGACCAGAAAGAGGTGAGAAAGATAGAAAAAACAGGCCGAGCCAGCCAGTCCAGTATGTAGAGAGAAACAGAAGCGGAAGAAGAGGAAGACGTGGCATGAAAAGTCTATGTTTGGTTGGGTAGATATGTGTGGAAGAAAGAAAATAGAAGAATAAATATATATCTCTTTTTTTAATTACCGGCTGATGGCAATGTCGTCTATCCGCAGAATCATCTTCACAGTTTCAGCGGCCAGCTCAATAGCACTAGTGCTGACAAGAAGGGGCTGTAGCACATTCTCACGAGCAATGTTGGTGTTGACACCGCCACTCTTGATGCTCACGCCGGCGTTACGCTCACCGTTCTCGTGTCTGTGACGCAGATCAGTCACGACCTTGATGCTGTTCAGGCCAGCGTTCTCGGCTAGAGTGGTAGGAATAACCTCCAGAGCGTCAGCAAAGGCCTTCCAACAGATGGCCTCGGTACCAGTCAGCTCACGAGCCTGCTTGTTCAGCTGCGAGGCAATTTCGATTTCAGCGGCACCACCTCCAGCAATCAGGGCCTTCTTCTTGACAATGCAGCGGACAACGCATAGGGCATCGTGGAGCGAGCGGTGGACCTCTTCCAGAATCAGAGAGTTAGCACCGCGCACAACCACGGAGACGGTCTTGCCAGTAGCCTTGGCACCGGTGATCTTGACCAGACGAGCGCCGTTAGCTTGAGTTTCCTCAACCAGGTCGGCGCTACCAAGCTTGTCCTCAGTGAAGGCATCAATGTCGGCAATGGGCTTGCAGCCAGTAGACTTGCAGATGAACTCAACCTCATCACGCTCAATCTCCTTGATGGCCATGATACCCAGCTTAGCCAGGAAGTGTAGCGACAGATCGTTGACAGCATCGCGGAGAATCGACTTCTGAATCAAGAGAACATTGCACTTTGCCTTCTTGATCTTCTTTACCAGGTTTAGTAGATACAACCGCTCCTCCTTAACGATCTTGTCCATTTGTCTATAGTCGTTGACCTCAATAGTGTTTTCCATCTAATTTTGTCTGTCAGCATATATTATTATACAGTCTTATATGCTAAAGTAACTTACATCAGGCTTAGGAGGACTGAGCTGGAACTGGATAAGACCGATACGAGCCTTCTCTATTCTGGTAGGGCCACCGGCGTTCTTGAGAACGGGCTGGTTTAGAACTAGGCCGTCGACCAGCTCACTGTCTTCAATGGTACCACCAACCTTCTTGATGACACGGATGTTCTTGAGGTCAACGTTGTCGGCAGTCTTCAGATCGATAACCTTGGTCACGGCGTTAACGGCCATAGGGCCCAGCAAGTTGGAGTACTGGGAGACAATCTTAGACGAAAGCGAGGTGTTGGCGGCCTGCAACAATGAAGCGGTGTCGTTGAGTGTGACGGGCTGGGACATTTCGTGGAGAACCTTGACAGCAGCGGCGGCGGCGCGTTGGAAAGCTTCGGAGATGACGGAGGGGTGGATACCCTTGCCCAGCAGACGGTCAGCAGCGCCCAGAAGAGAACCGCAGATGACGACAACTGAGGTTGTACCGTCACCGGCCTCGATATCTTGGGCAGAGGATAGGTTGACCAGCATCTTGGCGGTAGGGTGCAGGACTGACATGCTCTTCAGCATAGTGTTGCCATCGTTGGTGATGATGGTCTCGCCCTTTCCACTCCGGATCATCTTGTCCATGCCTCGGGGGCCGAGAGACGTTCTGATAGCATCGGCGACAGCTGTTGGTTTTAGAGGCGTATATGTTAGAGTTTGTTTGTGTTCAAGCGCGTCGGTCTGGTAATATATGGGAGCATGTGAAAGCATGTGCGTGGAGGGGCAGCACGTTGCTACTTACCACGAGCGGCGACGATGTTGGCCGAGCGCACGGCAGTGGGCTTGTCTTTATCCTATAGGCGGGTGTTAGATATTAAGAATACGAATAGTCATTGTTGGCTCGGGTCATGATTGAAGTCTGGTGAAGATGCTGCCGCTCCAGGCCAAGGCTAGCTGCTAAGGAGGGGCATCGCCATGGGAGTAAAAAAAAGATTGGAACAAGGACGCAAAGCTTACTCTGAAAGAAGCGTTGGCGGTGTTGCCGCCAGACGGGATGGCAGCAGTGGACGCCATGGCTGGATATTGTGATGAAGTTGTAGATTATTAAAAAAGTATTAAAGGACAATGGTTGATTAAACTCGGCAAGAGAACCTAGATTCTCGAATGGAAAGTATGAGCGGCGATGGAGGTTGATGGATTGATGGATGGTATAGGGGAAGAAAAGATCGTGATGCCGGTAACTAAAGCCTAGCAAAAGGCCAGCAAAAGACTCTGCAGAGGCGCTAAATAGTGGCTCCCAGTATATCAACACCACTACGGGCCCCTAAAGCACCTCTAGAGCCTTCCATTGGGGCTCTCTATCGAGACTTCCTTCCCCCACCTCCCCCTTCTCGCCAGCCCACCAAAAACAACAGCAAGCATCGATATAGCTGCCCCACTAGCGGGGAGCCAAGCTAGCAGCCAAGTTGACAACCCTCTAGAATTACATCGTGCAAACCCTAGGCCTCTTCCAGCCACCAGCCTTGTGCGCAGCCAGCTGGCACCAGCTGTGATGAAAGCTGTTGCAGCCAACCAGGGTCAAAGCTTGCAAATGTAACCCAGCGCTAGCCAAATCCAGCAAGGCAGCAGGTACGCTGCGGCTGCGTTGCAGTTGCTTCTCAGGCAGCTTGCATTACGGAAGCTTTCTGCTGGCTGGCAACCACTTGCTTAGTTAGTCAACTAGAGAGAGCAGCACCTGCCATTTCTCTGCACTGCATTCGCTTTTGGCACGGCATTCACCCTCTATCTATTCCTTTACCTATACCTTCTGTATCTTCATGATTATCAACGTCCACCTCAATCACGACCACATCCACGTCTAGATCAACAATTGCCTCCTCGACCCTTCGTCAAGTGTGCTGTCTTTCTACTAGTAATAACAGCATTTCCGCACCGCATCGATCTCGCCCATCTCGTCTAATTGCAATTGTATCGTCGTCACGGCCAGCCATATCCAATCCACCTGCGCCAGCCTGCAGTCTTTATCGCCCACCATGGTGAGTGAGGCCTTGCTCGCCGTTCAACCCCATCACCAGGCTTATCCACTAACCCTGCTGCCGTTCCGTTATCTAGCCTTCTGCCACCGGCCAAAACTGGGAGAAGTACCAGAAAAAGTTCGCCGACGACGAGATAGAAGAAAAGAAGATCGACCCTCTTACCGATGAGTACGCGCATCCTACACTCGATCCATCCATTACCTCGGCCCTCGATCGTGACCCATTGTCCAATGAGTGATCTAGGAGCTCCAACACTGACAATGCTGACCACTACGACAGAGATATCCAAGTGCTCAAGACTTACGGTGCTGCTCCGTACAGCGCCGTCCTCAAGAAGTTAGAACAGCAGATCAAAGAAAAGCAGACCCGCGTAGATGAAATGATCGGTGTCAAGGTATGGTGTATACGCTATATCACTGTCACTCTCATTTAACACATACTAACTCCGATGCTGTGTTTAGGAGTCCGATACCGGTCTGGCACCACCCCATCTCTGGGATATCGAGGCCGATCGTCAACGCATGTCAGAAGAGCAGCCCCTCCAGGTTGCCCGCTGCACCAAGATCATCGCAGACTCGCAGGGCGATGAGTCCAAGTCTAAATATGTGATCAACGTCAAGCAAATAGCCAAGTTCGTTGTATCGCTAGGCGACCGTATCAGTCCTACTGACATCGAAGAAGGCATGCGTGTTGGTGTCGACAGAACCAAGTACCAGATCATGCTCCCACTGCCGCCAAAGATCGATTCCAGCGTCACCATGATGACGGTCGAGGAAAAGCCCGACGTAACATATGGCGATGTTGGTGGTTGCAAGGAGCAGGTGGAGAAGCTGCGTGAGGTTGTCGAAATGCCTTTACTGTCACCCGAACGTTTCGCTAGTCTGGGTATCGACCCGCCGAAGGGTGCCCTTCTGTACGGACCTCCCGGTACAGGGAAGACATTGTGTGCCCGTGCTGTGGCCAACAGAACCGATGCTACTTTTATTCGTGTCATCGGCAGTGAGCTAGTGCAAAAGTACGTCGGTGAGGGTGCTCGTATGGTCCGTGAGCTCTTCGAAATGGCGCGCACCAAGAAGGCCTGCATCATCTTCTTTGACGAAATAGACGCTATTGGCGGTGCTCGTTTTGATGACGGTGCTGGCGGTGACAATGAAGTTCAGCGTACCATGTTGGAGCTTATCACGCAACTAGATGGTTTCGACGCTCGTGGAAACATCAAGGTCATGTTTGCCACCAACAGACCCTCAACGCTAGATCCCGCGCTGATGCGTCCTGGTCGTATCGATCGTAAGATCGAGTTTTCACTACCCGATCTCGAGGGCCGCGCGAACATTCTCCGTATCCACGCCAAGTCCATGTCGGTTGAACGCGATATCAGATGGGAACTGATTTCCCGGTTGTGCCCCAACGCTACCGGTGCCGAGCTGCGCAGTGTTTGCACAGAAGCCGGTATGTTTGCTATCCGTGCGAGAAGAAAGGTGGCAACTGAGAAGGACTTCCTCAGCTCAGTTGAGAAGGTCATCAAGGGTAACCTCAAGTTCAACTCTACTGCGCAGTACATGCAGTACAACTAATGTTCATGTTTTTGCTTTGATTTATTTACATATTCTATCCCAATGCCCCTCTAACTCTCTTCCTCCCACACTCCTCATACCAACAACAACAACAACACTCCGACTTCATCAAGCCTTATTTAGCGGTCTTGTTCACGTATAGTCTCAAACTATCTCGTCAAACATACATTAACATAAACCTTGAGGATGAATTAAATATTATTACATCTTACAATGAACCATATCCTTGCTTACAAGACTGTTCTCGTCCCTGATCACCTTAAAACTCCAGTGAACACGTCATGATGTACTTCATATGTGGTTTACTTTTTCCTAAGTCATACATGATGACATACACAAAGTCCACTTCCAAATGCAAACTTAGATACCTCTTTCTAGACGAGGAATAAAGCTCTAAACCGATTCAACATAGAGGAAGTATAGCATAAAAATACTCAAGCCAATGTATTAGTACGTATATGTATTCTAACCGGTGATGATCTTACAACGTGATATGGAAAGGTTTAAAAAAGAACAGCAAAGAACAACCAAAGCAAAAGGAATCAAAGCCTATAGAAAAAGATGACAATCTTGGGACAAAGGTCGCTTTGTCGGAGAGATCTCATTATCAGATACGCTTTTCATATCTTATTTAGCCCCTGTTTCCGTAGAAACTCTCGCATAACATCCCATACACATGACGTCTCCATCAACTCCCCTCTCAACACAGCAACGACTGCAAATCTTATCACAGTGTGACCGGCCCAACCACGACATCGTCTGATCTGATGATTGAAGCCGAGGAGTAGTCGAAGAGGAAGACTCCAAGCCATCTATTGAAGTACCAAAGACATCGTTTCTGAACTGTCTCCCCACTACAGAAGATGTGGCCTCCATGTTGTTTGTGATACCGGGAGAATGACTTAGTATCGGCTGTGGTGTAGGCAAGGCAGAAGAACATATCCAACCGGTACAACTTCGCATGCAGATATAGCAGGCGCGCATACCACATCCCTCACAGTCCATGAAGCTCTCCAAGTCTGATTTCTTGACAGGCTTTCTATGACAGATGTGACAGGGTGTTAATGTGACGTTTTTAGCGATGCCCGGTTGCTGTTGTTGGAGTGTAATCCGCTTCTTAGCAGACTCGTCGGAGACAATGCGCACGCGTTTGCTAGATGGGATCGGTAGAATACGCTGGATATTCCGCGTAGGTTGTGGGGAGTTGTTAATGCTTCTGTGATCCATGACGGCAAAGGAGAGGTCGAGCGTTGTCGGTGATAGAGATGGTGTGAGCATGCCGTTAGAGTAGTTGAGGTTCGGGACGTTTGGGATCGTGATATCATCTTGCCGACGTTTTCGTTGTATTTTGGCCATGTGGGAAGGATGAGAGATTGGAGAAGAATATTGCTCGAAACTAGCCGTCGTCAGGTTTTTGGCTTGCCATTGATTCTCTAAAAATGTAGGAGTCATGACGCTGAGATTCAGTAAAAGAAGGACAAAGAAGAGATGAATGAGAACAGTCTAGAGTCCTAAGTTCGGAACAGATGGATGCTAGGCAGTCTAAGGTGTAATAAATATGGTGTATAGTATTCGAGACGGGTAAATTTGGTATCGTTATATCTTCGTATGGTATAGATAGTATATTTTCACTGTAGGCCGAGTCTTGGTGCCGAAAAAATACAAATCGCGAAGTAGTAATATACCTTGCTCAAGATACTCGCTTTTATGTGCTGAATAGCCTAGATACTTCTTAAGCGCATCAGTGTAATTAGCTGGTCTCGTTGATATACTACTATAGGCAACTTTGTGTTGGCGGATTTCGGATAGTTATTATGTTTAGTCAAATAAAAAAACATGTGAAATTACAGTAAGATTTCTGTGATTATAATCGTAAAGAAATAATGTTCATCCTGAAAGATCTTCAGCTTAGATTTAGGTTGTCGTGAAGGTGAATGTAGAATATAGTTTAATATGTAAAATAGGTGAAGAAACAAAAGAACTAAGTGCGATTCAAGCTAGAGTAAGAATTATGAAGGCAATGTTAATCAAGTAAACATTAGAAGATGGACACGGGAGACGGTCAAAAAGCAAAATATAGTTATCCTGCTCCGTTACTAGGACTAACAAGGATGTTGATGCCTGTTAAAAATTGATGTATGTAGCTGGCTAACCCCAAGGGTTAGTCGCGTGTAACTCAGTAATAACATTATATATGCACTTTTACATCATATGATTGTTATTTCATGTAACAACGCATACACTGTATTTTAAAATTTCCATAACACATAGACGTATGTATAGATGACAACATAATATCAGTCATACGACGCTCAAATATTGGTACAAATCATCACATCATCTACTGTTGTCAATGACAACACTTCGATGACAGTATTGAAGATAAAAGGGTTGAACGAAGACCCTGAAAACTATAAAGCCCATATAATCACCCGTTCCCAGGACATCACTAATCATGAATTTCTTGATAAACAAACACAAAATCAGTGTAGGTATTTAATGTATTTATTACGGATTACGAGAACGCAATAGAACCTCGAGATCTTACGCGACCTCACAAGTACAATAAGAAAAACAGGTGCCGATTAGAAGAATGGCCAATGCTAGTCTTACAACTAGCTGGACGGGCACAACGAAAACTTAATGATAGAAAGAAGATAGAAGAGAGATAGAGACATGGACAGTGCTGGTGGGTTTTGCTCTTTCAAGAGAAAAGAAAAAAAGGAATACAAGAAAATGAGAGAGAAGAGCAAGAGAGAACGAAAGGCTGACAGATTCGCACATTCGTCGACAAGGCTTGGAAAAAAAGACTCAGATAGGAGGCAGATGATTTCGAAGGCCGATCTGGAGTTGAAGCATTACTTGGGTTTCTAGTACTTAGTAATTCAGCTCACTACCACCGCCACCACCGACCTGATCAAGGTCCTCATAGTTCTTGAGGCTACGGCCCTGCACAGCCTCGCGGGGGCCAACGGTCGAGCCACTAGAACCTCCATCACCCCAACGCCCACCGGAGCCTTTAGCGTTGCGGGTGTTGGGATCCCATCTTCCAGGCTGACGGCGGTCATAAGGGGTGGAGCGGGCGCTATTACGGGGATTTCCATTACGACGTACAGGTCCGGAGCCATCACGGCCATCCCAACCGCCCTGCATGATATGAGGCATGCCTCCGTTGCCTAGACCACCACCACCAACGCTGTTGATGTTCTGAAGACTGAAGCCTCTAGGAGTACCGGCATTGGACTGGCCGTTAGAAGGGGGAAAATGACCATTCGAGTTGGCATCCGTGCGTGAAGGGGCGATATGAGAAGGATCAATTGCGTAGGCATTGATCAATGCGAACTACGGGATATGGGTTAGTCGTTCTTCGTGGATATAGGTATAGGAAAAGGATCATGTAGACTTACTTCATGGTGGAGTGATTCGTACCATTCAGCATGGCGCTTCTCCACATGTTTCTTCCAGAAATGCTCTTCCTTGAACAGTTTTGTGCAATCAGGAATCTTGCAACGCCACTTGTGCTCTTCTTCCCGCTTGACGAACTTGAGAAGTTCCTCATCTATGGCCTCTTCGATAGGACGACCACCAAGCTTCTTTAGATCAACCGAAGCTTGATCTAAAATCTGCATGATCTTGTCCTCAAAAGTCTTGACCCAGTTATAGGCACGAAGCAGCTGTTGCTCAGCCTTGGTTGTAGCAGGGCGAAACTTCTTATCGCCGTCCGACGGCTCAGCTTCGCCTTCCTCCATGGGCTCGGCCTTCTTCTTTGTAGGGAAAGGTTGGCCAGTGACAGTGGCTAGAGCGACTTCTTTAGCAGCCGGAGTGAGAGTGACTCTTGGACGGCGAAGATGACCACCAGGGCACTTGCGAGTTAACTCGTGAACGGAATCACTTTCAAATACACAGAAGAAACAGAAGTTGAAAACACGGCGAAGGTACTCGATCAGAAGATCCAATTCCTTCTTCTGAGCTATGAACTCTTCGGTATCAGCTTCAAAGTCCTGGGCGCCCTCTTCCTCATCGATTTCTCCCTCGTCATCATGCATTTCACCATCATCTTCGACATCCATGTCAATATCACGATCCTTGCGAACACGACGAGTAGGAGGAGTAACAGGCTTTAGCAAATCGGCCTTGATAAGATCTTGAACCTTTTCTTGAACACGAGCGATGCCACTGAATTCGACACCAAAGTCCTCCTCAAATTTGTTAGCCAAGCTTTGGACAAGGTGAAGATCCTTGCGGATACGCTCTGGCGCAGAGAAAAGGTCCCATAGAGCCTTTTTACGGGGATTTGATGGGGGGTTGTGGACTCCTACGTGGCAGACGAAGTCGCCACGAACTTCATCTTTCACTGTCTTGCCGTTGATTGCCTCCAACGCCTTTTCGGCAGTGCTTTGGGTGAGACCAACAGTAGTCTTGGCGTCGATGTCGATATCATCATCCTCATCTCGGGGATCGGCACGATCAATGAGGGTGACTGCTTCAGGGGCAGGGTGCAACATTACCCAGCCGATGCGGTGGTATCTCTTGCTTGGGTTGGGGTCCGACAGAGATAGCCACTTGAAGCCACCCTCATCTTCACCAAGATGTTCCTTGCAAAAGTTCTCGAGATTTTGGCGGCTTACATGAGGAGCAATGGTTTTGATGAGTAGTGTGGGCTGGTACAGATTCTCATCACGGATATCGGATCCAGGGGCAGACACAAGATCACTAACACCGAGGACTTCGTTGCTTGCAACGGCCTCACCCTCTTCTTTCTCTTGAGCGGCATTATTGACAGTATCGGACTTGCTGATACCCTCAAGAGAGAATCTGTCAAACACTCCAGCATCCATGTCTTGCTCCCATTGAGCATAAGCTCCACGACGGAACTCTCCTAGAGCGGAGCGAAACTCATCACGAATAGGGGGATCGTAGCGTTCTTTGAACCATTGCTCTTTCTTATGTTCACTGACAAATTGACGGGCCATCTTAGCCTGAAGCTCTTCTTTGTAAAGGTCGTAGGCTGCTTGTATCTTGATCTTCTCTTGTTCACGATCTTCCTGAAGTTCGCGTGGGGGCTTGTTGCGATCGGGTTCCCGGCGACGTCCAGTACGTTGGCGTTCCTTCTCCTCCCTGATTCGTTCGTTGAATCGCCACCATTCACCAAAGTATGAGAATCCGACTTGGTATGGGAGCTTTGACGGATCAGGAACAGGATTGGGCGCAGGCCCAGCATTGCTCGTGTCTTGACCGGGAACATAGCGATCTATATTGGCGGGAAGAGGTGAGATCATGCGACGGGAACGATCGTCCCGCTCACGTGGCGCATAATCGTCTCGGCGGCCACGAGGCTCATATCGATCAACACCACTACCGCCGCCAGAACCACCACCTGGTGAGCGCGATCTGCGACGATGGCCTCTGTCATGAACTATGAAGGAGATTAGTAGCTGGATCATACAAGATAAAGTACTTATAAGAATAAGTATCGCGTGTACGACTAGGATGTACAATGGATGGGTAACGGCGTACTGGGTGAACGCATTCTGTCGCGGTAATGAGCTGGAGAGGCTCTGTCTTCCTTGACTCTGATATCGTCTCTTGGTCTCAAACGATTGTTGGGAGATCGGATGGGATCGCGATAGTAACTGTCCATGACACGTTGTGATATGAAAGTGTCGAGTGCAAGTTTCTGATAGGCGATGTTCGATTCGGATTGCTGTCGATTGAGGACGTGCTAAAAGCGTCTCGGGGGCAACAAAGACAAACTGCTACAGACGGAAGCTGAGCAGAAAAAAAAGAAAGGCCTAATCAAGCGGCGATGATACGTTATGTTAGAGAGAATGAGCCATAGAGAATGAAGAACAAGTGAAGTAAGAAGAGGGAAAAAGCAACGAAAAGAGAAGCGAATGACGCCAGGCAACGAGCGGCCTAAAGGGAGAGATAATAGCTTCAAGAGAGCATATGCTAACGTGAGCAAGCCTCAATATGATAGAGGGAAGAAGAAAGAATAATAATATTAACAAACAATGGCCAGTTGGTGTCGCGCAAGCAGAACCGACGACCTAACTGGCCTACAAAAGAGAAATCATGTAAGAGGCATATTGATAAAGGTACTAGATGGACCAACGACACACAGTTGGCACAGATGGTACACGATTCATCAATATGAAAAAAAAATAGTAATGGAGAAGAGAAAAAGGCAGAAGAAGTCGGCAAGAAGAGAAGATATCTAAGGACTAATTGACAAGACAAGAGGCAAGATGGACTCGATTGAGAAAAAACAAGAAGGGCAGCGCGTTCGATGAGATGACGCAAGATGAAAGAAACGATCGAGGGTAGATTCTAAAGATTGAATTGATGAAAACGGACGGGGGAGAACGAACTGTTTGATGGATCAAAGAAACGCCTTGCGACGAGAAGAAGAAGCTAGAGTGAACAAGACTCCAAACGATGAAGATAAGAGTCGCCTCGACAATCAAAGAAAAGATCGCGATGGATAAACGTGTATTTACAAGGAAGAAAGAATGAAATGATGAAAACAAAGGAGGCCGAGGAATTGCAGTAGAACAAACACGGCGAACGAATATGAAGACGTGTAAGAGAAACCGATTCCAAGTCCAGTATGATGGATCCTCGACGGGATTTTTCGATGTTATTGGCGTGATTGAGAAAAAAAAAATTTGGTACCAGAAAAAGGAAAAGAGAAAAAAAATGTGTAGGCAAGTTGTCAATTCAATAGCTATGCTGACGAACACGAAAAAAAAAACCCGCAGGTAAAACGATCGCAAAAGCGACCAAACAGGCAAAAAGTTAGAAAAAATTGGACTAAGTAGTAAAGTATGTGAATATCGGGATTCCGCTAGCCTGGCTCAGCAAGGAACAGAAAGAAGAACCTCTAGGAGGAAGGAACGCGTAAAGGGTAAATACAGGCTAAACAACAGTTATTGCTTCCTGCTAGGAAACAAAAGAGTCTGGGCGCAAAGTGGATCACGTGCAGTAAGTATGGGGAAGATTTATTAATATAATACGTATTGTAACATGTATTGAAGTTAATATCTGTGCCGCGAAGGCAGATGATAAGTAATCGATCACGGATTTGTGAGCTCGCTAGATCTGCGTGCCTTCTTCCCCGAGAACAACATTGCTAGAGTGGAGTCAAGAGTTGCCGCATTAGGACCAGATCCCATTTCAAGGTACCTGCATCAGCGCCGAATTCGTGCCTCATTAGCAAGTCACCAAGACGTAGGACAATGATTGATTGGCTTGGCCGTAGCTCAGCTATGAACATATGTAGATAAACTAGCTATACCCTAACTTCGAAAGAGACGGCTCAATATTGGATTTTGTATATATATATCACCTTTCCGCCATTTTGATATGTTTGCCTCTTTTACTTACATATAGTATCGCTAGCTTGAAGTTCATATCTACACACAATGACTACTTACATACCTTATCTCACGCTACCAAGTTCTGTGTTTACTAGCCCCGCCGCCAGCATGCTGGTGCCTATTGCCTTGGGTGGTATCACCGGTCATGCCTCATCCCGTGAGAAGCCACCACAATCTGTTCTGATATAAGACTACATATTGACACCTTCATATTAGCCGCGAGAAATAAGAGATCTGCCCAACTCAACATCAAGCAGCCCCCTGGAATGCCACCATCCAAGGTGTTCCCGATTGCGTGGACTGGCCTTTACACGTGAGAACCTCTCTTTATCTTCCAATATGCATAAGCCACAAACTAATCCTTACCATCAGTTTAATGGGCTATGCTGCTCATCGTGCGATCACTGCTGGCTTGTTAACGCCAGCAAATGCCAACTTGACACGCAAGAGTGCCGCTATTTACACCATCCAACTAGGCCTAAACCTTATCTGGATGCCACTGTTTTTCGTTGCTAGACGACCTATCGAGGCCACTTTAGACATTGCTTCTCTGGTTGGTATCAACGCATATTTGGCATATTGCTTTGGTAAATTGGATACTATTGCCGGCTGGTGTATGGTGCCATATGTAGCATGGTTGAGTTTCGGCACTTATCTGAGTGCTGGTGCTGGTATGTTAAACGGATGGGATTTCAGTGACTGAAACACAAAAGCATGGTGCAATCACTGTCTATCACTATGATGACGAATGCTAAACATACATCATTTTTATTGCCTAACTTGAGAACACATTATCTAGGTAGAGAGACAATAGTACTTTTTAGCTGATATAGTGAACTACCCAAACGCCGCGCAATGGACCGAGATGAAAACTCCTGTTGTATCATAAATTGTGAAACTATGCAAAAAGAATGAGCAAGAAAAGACGGGACGAATGCATGTTGTTTAGTGACTAGACATAGGGAAGTAACGCTTCAGTCCATCGTAGACAATGAAGATGAAGGCGGAACTTGGAGCTGATCGGAAGCAGGTTATACCACAGCCTCTGTATAACCCTTTGACTCCGTTCTGCTTCCACGCCGCGGAGAACTCCTCAACAAATGTGCGAGGCTTAACACCGGAAACCATGGGTGCGGTCTGCATGCGCGACTTGATAGTGTCGGCAGGGAAGAAAAGGAAGTTGTACGTGACACCAGCAGAAGCTCCTGCTAGTGCCTGTTGCCATAGAGGCAAAGCTTTCGATCTGGGTGATATTTGTAGTCCGGCGCGAGCTTCTGCATTTTCACGACGACGGTAGAAAAGGTCGGACACAGTTTCTTTGGCGCCGAACCAACCCGCACAACCACCAGCCTCACGGATCAAAGTTCCCATCTGTCCGTTCCAGAATCCCTTGATACCGTTGTGACGATAGATCTCTTTAATTACTGGAATCGGACGTAGGTTGGTTGTTGATCCTGAGGAACCACCAGGAACTTGGATCTTGCATTTGACCAGTTCGATTGGGGTTAAGAGGACTGATGTGCAAGCACCGGCAAATGCACCTGTTGACCACAAAGCACCGAGGGCTAGATCTTCTCCTTTTGGGACGATGCCAGTCGAATACATAAGAGAACGACCGACACCCTCAAAGAAGAAAAGGGAGCTATTCTCAACAGCAGCACCAACAAGAGGTGCACTTAGACCCCGGTATAGACCGACGAAGCCATCCGCACGAATAGACTGCTTGAAGCAGTCAATAGGCCCCTTGTATCGTGGTGGCAAGCAATCCGGCTGTGATTGCAAGCGCACTTTAACAGTATCAAAGGGATACTCAATTAGTTTGCCAACGACACCTGCTATCTAAATATGTTGAGTTTGTGTTAGCAACTTGAAACATAAGCGGTGAGTCACTCAATCATGATAAGTTATAACTTACAGAGCCATATACAATGTCTTCCATAGCTCGTGCAGCGCTCGATGGCTTTCCGACTGCAACAGAAGAGATTTGCGTTGAGCCAGGATTCTGAACTTGAAGAGCGTCCATTTCGACGTGACTCGAGGACTGAGGACTTGGTAGGATAAGGAGGAGCGAGTTTTGGATGGATTGATAAAAAGGAATGGCCGAATGTACTGTTGAGCTATGGCCAAAAGTGGATATACAGTAGCTCTTATATTAGCGTGAACGGAGAGGTTGATCCGTTCTCAAAATAAGCGTTGTATATAAATAATGAGTCTGGGATATGAAGTTGGTGAAATTTGTGTGTACTGTCAATAAGTCAACACACAAAGATACGATATCAGAATATCCTGAGGTAGACAAGTTCTTGTGGCTTGTTAGTATATATAAGAAAGGACGTCGTATGGCCTGTAAGCTTGAATGAAGTAGGTTTGCTGAATGATAGTGTATCAGGTAGAGTGTAGGCAGAGTACACTGCTTATCAAAAATTGAGAGCTGAGTTGTTTGGTGTAATAAATTTACTCGCTATTGACTTTTGAATGGTGGTTCATAGTGCAACCTGAACCAGTAAGGGGGAAGAAGACTTCCTGATTACTGGGTTGGAAGAGAGGCAAATGTATGGGTAGTGCAACAATAGCTGAAAGATTTTATAAGACTGAGAAGAGCCTCGATAGAACAAGCCTTGAACAGCTGAAAACCGAAGCAAGTAAAAGGGTAAATGATCAACACTCTGATGATGGCCGTGCTTTACTGTTTGATAGAGAAGTGAGATTAACAAGAAGAGTGTAATCAGCTGGTGTTGGATTGAAAACGAAGTCGGACGAGGTTGCAACAATTGCTGTGTGATGTCTGGATTGATGAAAAGTGCAAATTGCGTGGCTATCGTTTGAAGAAGAAGAATTTGTCAAGAGAGACTGATGGCTGATAAAGATGGAAGAGGGTGACAATTTAAATGTCAACAAACAAGGATAAAATATATTGATTGTTAAGGCTAACTATCTCAATGTGGTAAGTCCTGCCTATACTATTGAAGAATTTTCACATCTTCAGTAATTCATCTGGCTCTGCATAGCAACTGAATTATCGAATGTATATGTGTGTACTCACAGTTCTTCTAACCTGGGGCTTCACTATGAAAGTCTTTTTTTTTATCAGATCGTTTGTCCGAGGTTGACAAGGAAAATTATGTTGCAGTAGCGTTCATCCAACCACGGGGCAAGCCTGGATCAAGAACTGGCTAGTGGCTACTATGACCCTATCTATCTTCCTTTTCTTCATGAAGGCACTCCTTCCCACCGCCAGAGGATGACAGTCATCATCTGTAGTCATCTCTTGGCTTACATCGTGGTTATATGGCTACTACTGTGTAAATGAGTATGGTAAAGTATTTCTTTGTAGTCAACTCATGGGACTACTCGACTTCAGACATATGGAATACGCTGATGCCAAGTTTGAGAGAAATGTCTTTCCAAACTCGCACAAATACTTTCTACCGTACTCGGTATTCCATGCTAATGTACGTACACAGATTTTCAGCATGTTTCACTTGTTTTGCAACGCGGGGGAGAGTCTCCGTTAGGCATTGTAGCTATTGGAGCAATCCTTGCTCTGCTCTGTTGTCTTTGTTAGTACGAAGCAGATGCATGGACATAGTGGACATGAAGCCATAGCCGGTATTTTGATTATAGAGGAGATAGGTCCCGAATCGGCATGCATTAGTTCTATATAGTTATTGAGGGCGGGCGGGATGATAATAAGTGCAAATGTGATAATTAGTTATATTTATTTCGTATAGCATTAAAGAATGGGTCATATTAGCTAAGAGCACCCCCCCCCCCTCCCCCACGGCCACGTGATCAAGCCGAGTTCGTGGGCGGTAGGGGTGTTACACCTTATAGACCATGTAGTAGTATTTACAATCTATTTGGAACAACTTCCGCCTCTTTCATCTCGACTCTGCCGCTACTCCAAGGCTTTAGGCTGTTTCGTCCGGTTTGGTTTCTGTTGGGCGGCTTCGTGACGTCTGAGTTCATCTGGTACCTTTGAAATCGAACTCTTGGACAAGATCTGCTTCAGATCATACAGAACATCTGAGTCCTCGTTGCCTAAGAATGTGATAGCCACACCACTCTTGCCAGCACGACCCGTACGACCGATACGATGCGTGTAGCTCTCGATGTTCGTAGCCATATTGAAGTTGATGACTAGACTGACGTCTGGCACATCGATACCACGACCTGCCAGATCCGTAGCCACTAGTACCTGCGTTTGTCCGTTGCGTACCGATGCTAAAGCTGCTTCTCTCTGTTCCTGCGTCTTGCTTCCGTGCATGGTAACCACCGAGAGTCCCATGTGCTTAATATCACGTGCCACAGTCTCGCAGTTGCGCTTGATATTGACGAACACGATGATGGGGGGTGCGAACTGGTGTGACTGCAAGATATCCTTGAGTCTGGACTTGCGTCGTTCTTCGCCTGACACAAACTCGACTCTCTGCTCGACAGTATCGACGGCTTCACCTAGGTTACCGATAGTGACAATGGCTGGCCGACGTAGATACTTTTTAGCGATGCGCTCTAATTGTGAAGGCATGGTGGCTGTGTACATCATCGTTTGGCGGTATTTGTCACGGTCACTGATGTACTGCTTCATGGCTGATGAGTTTTCTGCGTCTTCCGTGTCGGGCTTCTCGTTTGAAAGTGGCAAGGCACTCAGAATCTTGTTGACGGGCTCTTCAAAACCAAGATCGATCATGCGATCAGCTTCATCCATAATCACGTAACAACACTGCGCGAAGACAACAAGTCTACGGTCAATACAGTCAACAAGACGACCAGGCGTAGCAACAATGATATGAGCGCCGTCGCGCAGCGCATATGCTTGTTCTTCCAGTGAATGTCCACCGACAATGCTGACAACGCGGTATCCCATGGGACGTGCGAAACGACGGGCTTCCTTCTCGATCTGTTGCACCAGTTCACGGGTTGGTGCCAAAATCAGTGCATATGGTCCGTCATTCTTGTTGAACTCGGTGAGAGGTGGTAAATCTGAGATGTAAACAAGTAGAGGCAGTAGGAAAGCCAATGTTTTACCGGAACCAGTAACGGCTACACCAATGAGATCTCGGGCTTGTAAAGCAATAGGAATAGCAGCACGCTGGATAGGTGATGGTTCATCGAAGCCAACGGAGTCCAGGATACGTAGGAGCTCTTCAGGCAGGTCTGATTCTCGCCAACTGCGCATCGGGTCAGGAATACCACCGCCCTTGGTTGCGATACCAAAGTCCTCCTTGAAGATACGCCAGTCACGCTGCTTCATTTCTGACAGCTTCTTCTTCGACCAGTGGCGGCCCATGCCCGTCTTGTTGTCCTTCTCGATAGCTCGGTCGCGGCCACGGTAGAATTCACGAAGAAGCTCCTGTGAGCGCTCGCGGCCAGTCACAGGGTCCTTTTGCTCGATGAACTTGATCTGCTCCTTGAGACGCTCCTCAGCAGCGACATCGAAGCGTTCATCCCATGTGTAGAATGTCTTTGGCGCCGACGACTTGTGTTGTTTTCGAGGTTGTTCGGTCAGCTTATCTGTTCGTGTAGTATCGTCTTCAAGACTCCAATCAAAGTTGAACTGTTCGCCAGCCCTGGTGCGTTTACGTTTGACTACAAACGTTGATTTCTTGTTGACGTCTGGTCCGAGGTAGTGTTCACGCCACTTGCGTTCTTCTGTGATGTCGGCCTGTGTGAGACCGGCTGCTAGCCACTTCTCCGTCTCGAATTTTCCGGTTCCGCGCTCGGTGCGCATCGCTTCATGAGCGGCGACGATCGATCGGGGGGTAATAGTTGAATCTTTAGATTTTGCCTTGTCACCTTGAAGCCATTTTTTATCGCGCTCATCGGCTATAGCCTTAGATTGTTTTTTTTTGGCCTCTTCCTCTTCTTTTTGCTTCTTAGCCAGAGCATCTCTTTGAGATTTTGGTATCCATCTTGGCTTGCGAGCCGCCTCATCGGCTTCCTTCTTTTGTTTTAAGAAATTGTCAAGATCGAACTTCGGTTTCTTGGCTGAAGGCTCCATTATTGTAGTTTTGGGAGATAACGATAGATATTCGGTAGGATAGTGATGGACAAAAGCGATGAGCTCGACCCATAGGCTTGCCTGAGAAGCTATCTGGAAGTAGCTTAATGGCAAGGCTGACATCGAAAAAATATTTAGTGGAGCCCAGCCCAGTAACAGGTCCACTAAAGTCCAAGCAAGATAGTTGCGCCCGCCATGTCTGTCAGGGAAAGAAGATGGAATCCTGTATATACTCATATGTCCCTGTTAATAGCTAAATTGGGAACTACATACATGTATTCACAATATCCATTCTTGTAGTTTGAGATTGTGATGTAAGAAACTTACATAAAAGAAGAGATCTTAGCCTCTAGTACCTAAAGCCTAAAGGGCGATTTCCAGGGAAGATACATGAAAAAAGTCAGGAACTACCAGAATGTTACTGTATTTATAGAGATATCTGAATGAGGTGGAGTAGAAAACTGGTTACTGGAAGTATTATAATTCGTATATATTTCAAACACGATTGGCACAGGCCTGCAGTCCTGGAATATCAACTACTGTATCTGATTCACCAGGGCCCAGCTCTCTCAAAAAGAGTAGCTCAACCTTCAATGCCAATGCTCCACTAGTCACACTAGATGACGGTCGGTTTCCAACTATACCTCTACTGATAAAGATAGTTTGTTAGAGAACAGGCTCTAGTTTACCAGAAGCCCTGGTTGCAGTAGCTCCCAAATGGTTCTGGTGGACTTACTTTTTCCACCTTTCTATGGGGATTGTCTGAGGACAGTGGTCTAGCTTGGACACAATTTTGACCTGGTGACTTGAATTGTCAAACCACCTCCTTATCTTGTCTCTGAGTTGAAGCAGTGACTATGAATGACCAGCTTCAATCATGAGAGTAGGCCATCTTTGGACCCAACGATCTTGAACTATTGAGCCACCACTGGAATCATTGCTTGGAAAGCTTGCTGGCACCACTTGAGTCCCAGCTTTCTCCCAAGCCCGATCTATCAATCGAACGACTGATCTTTGTATAGAGATTCAGATTAAGGCTTTCATGTATCCTAGTTGGTAGTGATATGAAGAGGGCTTTCAAGTTTTCTCGGTAATGAAACCTCCATCGCCTGCCATGAGCATCTCTTGCCCTCTCAATTGCAAGAAACGGATTAGGCAAGACAACTTGGAGAAAGTCATGTTAATAAAGGTGTACATAGTGGTGAACATAGTATCCTACCACAGACAATGAGAAATCAATCAGGTGTTCTACTAAGATGGTCCAATAGTGCACTAATAGATTGCAGTTTCGTGGTCGGATCTTAAATATTAATTTGCTGTGTAAAGAATTCGAAATTTTCGGTGCTATTGACACAGATGTAGCGAATTTTCGTGTGTCATGTCCAATAACGATGAATGTGCCATTGCTGTGTGCGAGGAACGTTGCAAAGTGCTCGCAATGTTTTGTTTTAACTCTAACACTAGATACAAATTGCCACTTTGGGACACCTCTTTACTTTTGCCGCCTTCGAGTAGAAGCCCAGAATCGACTTGTTCACCCAACTAGTTATGCTAAGATATATTGAAAGGCAGCACTGCTAGTCAGCCAGTTAGTTCGTCAGGTGAATGTATCTGTACTTGCCACTAGGTAGCCTCTTCAAGTGGACGGCCACTTTTATCACCACCGCAAAATCTAATTCGATTTCCTATGTCCGCCAAAGCAGTCAAACCACCTTTTAAAAAACTATACTTTTTCGAGCTTTTTGAACATACCCATATCATGATATAGGACTTCTTACTACTACTACTACCTATAACATGCATCAATCAAAGATACAGGACATAATCAGATACACACGATAACAAGCCTGAATCATGAAAAATAACTAGTCTTGAGCAAGAGATTGATCCACCAATACGCTCTAGACCTGAGCTCTCAGTGTTTCCTCCTTGCCTTCATGATATGGAAGACATGCCCAGTAAATTACCAGTACGTCTCTAAGCACTAGGCCTTTGATTTCACATAAGAAGTTGATATTTTAGTCTACACCAAGATATCTAAAAGAAACATCACACGAGAGAGAAAGTCAGTATATCTGAAGGGCAGTATTTGCAAGATCACCATAGTATGGTGGTCGTTGGCCAGAATCGAAAGGAACACAAAGTGGTGTATATTGCAAGATATGGCATAAATATAGGTATCTTGAGAGTAGATTTTCAATAAGTTTAAATCAATTTAGAGTATTGAGGCTGATTTTCGGTGAAGTTGGTTCGAAATGGCTACCTCTCTGGCAAGTATGTATGTATGCATGCTAATCTGGTCAAGTCAGGTAAAGGGTTAAACTTAGTAAGTGAAGGAAATAATGTGCTCTTATCAAGCTTATCGGACCAATTATAAAGGTTGTGTCATCCCGTATATCAGCTGTTAGCTGTCAGCCAATCAGCGGAGTCTTTGAAGCCCACATATACCATCATATTCCTGGGCAAAAGGTCCATAAAACAAAACGCCACATAAATTTGCATAAAAAAAGATACAGTAACGAGGCTACGACGTAGTTGACATGCGCTGAAAGAAGACCTAGAGGAGGACCTAGGAAAGTAAATTTTCTCCTCTCAGGCATATCAAAACCCCGGGAATTTATGGGTCAAATTGGTCAAACACCCTAAAAATACAGGCAGCCTTGTCCATGCTTGGAATATCTTCTGCCGCCTAAAAATATCACCGTCCCGGGCTGCAGTAAGGCGGAAGACGGACGAAAAGACGTCTCTCTCTAATATACCATCGGCGGCCACCCCACGCTATACCTCTCGAATTATTCTCAGTCAACCCCCAGACTGTAACAATACACCAACTCTTCGCACAGCAAACTCTAATCCAGATCAACACAATGTCGTCCCCCGCCACCAACGGCTTGGTGGCGCTGGCTAAGACGCTCCCGGAGCCGCTGCTGCGTTTCTTCTCGCGCTACCCGCCAGCATCGATCCAATCCGGTACGGAAACCGTCAAGACGGGCTACCAGACCGACCGCCCAAACCCGTTCCTCTACTATAAGCATCCGGTAACGGGCAAGTGGAACGACCCCGTATACTCGCTACGCCGACAAGCCGATTTGGTCAAGCTGGCTCGCCAGTACGGCGTGGAAGAGCTGCTGCCCGAGGGCCCCAAGGCGACTGTCAACACTCTCGGTAAGAGAGTTGAACAGGGTCTGCGTGTGCGTGGTACGGGTGTTGGCCAGAAGGTCAAGGGACACGCTTTCGAAAGACAGCTCTATATCAAGTACGTGATCGCTTTACTCGAAATATGTCACCTCAGCGAGCTAACAACTATCGATAGGATCGCAAAACGGAGAGAGGCTATGCTTGCTATGCCCAAACTCATCACAGAATGGAAGAAGGCAAGTCGTACCCTTATATTACGGCGATATCTATTAATACTAACATGTCTTCGTTCCAGACCGGCAAGCGGTGGTGGAAGCGCTTCCCCAAATAAAGGGCTCGCCTTTGAGCATAATTGGACAACTATGTCTTCTCTATCTGTATTATATTGTTTATATCATCTAGTTTTCCTCTGGGCCGTTAGTACGCTCCATGGAACTGTACGCTATCGTCAGAAAATAATTTATGACCCTTCATTTCTCCAAAGCCTTTCTTGTTTTCCACAGAAACGATATATGGTAAATTATATCGTGACATGAACATCCAAGCAATATACGCATAAGATATGACTCTACATACATACATTGTCGGTCTTTGTTATGAAACGGTGGCAAGCTATGTAAAAGCCTCTTCTAGTTTACGCTGCCAAATTGACTAATGTGGACCCCGCCATCACAAATCCAAGAATCTTCCTATCAAAAATCTCATCTTGATAAAATCTCATTTTAATAACTAAAAACATATTGTGATATCTGACCATGTAACTTATATGACTCGTCACGGATATACCGCAATGCTGAGTTTATCTATACATGGTACATAGCTCTTACTTTTCTTGTATTTTTCGATTATAATAGAACATCAGTCGATTTGCAGATTCTCAAACCAAGAAAGTACACTCTTTACATATACCAACACCACACACTATCCATGTCTGGTACCACCGCTACATATTATGAGATACTAGGTATATCTCAATCGTTGCTTTCCGAGCAAAGCGACATCTCCAACATCCTCAAACGCGCCTACCACCGTGCCCTTTTCCAGAACCATCCAGACAAAGCCTCACCTAATACCATCAACACGCCCACTCTCTTTACCATCGACCAGATTTCCACGGCCTACAAGCAACTATCCACGCCATCTCTCCGGGCTGCCTACGACAAGACTTTACTCACCTCACGTCGGGGACTCACACGCAAAGGCAGCTTCCAGACCGCGGAAGTCGTCGATCTAGATGACCTCCTGTTTGACGATGTAACAGAGTCGTGGTTTCGCTCTTGTCGTTGCGGCAACGATCGCGGATTCATCTTCGGTGAACAAGACCTCGAACAGGCTGGTGAAGGTGGTGAATTGTTAGTCGGGTGTCAGGATTGTAGCCTATGGCTCAAAATACACTTTGCGGTTGTCGAAGACTAGTAAATTCTCGTAGGCAAAGTATGTAGCTTGTACAGCGGCTTGAAAACACTTCTTCGGTTCGAGATATGCGGTTGATATTATATTACTACTGTTCTCCTGGATATTTGTCAGTCACAGTGTCCTATACATTCGGCAAATAAAAGTCACAGAAGACACAATATGTTTGAGATGGTCGTCAATATAATACTCCAAAATGATATCCTCATCAAAGACGACCTTGTCTGTTTTATACAGTGAAATTAACACTTAGAGTTAAAATATATTGCATATAGCACCGTAATAGCTCCAATCAAAAGCTTAGAATGATCCCTCTCAATGCACATGTGCCTCAACTTAGTCAGTACTAGATTGTCACGTACGCGGCGGTCGTACAAGCAAAGGCACTACTCGTTCAGTAAAACATCGTCTCAATCAATGCACTTTGTAATGGGGATGGAGGGGAGTCATTAGGTTGAGATATCTTGAAGTGTTCAGCTACGAAGAGCTGTTCTATTCATCTTGGATTAACCACACCATCCGGTACTGTAAAAGTTCTTCCGTCTTATCTCTCCGGTCTTTCCCGTGTCAGCTATGCACAGCACCAGACACTGGACACTATCCAACGAGTGATAAAGGCCGATACATCGCCCTTCCCCAGATCAAAAAAAAGAAAGATAACATAACTTTGGTTTGTAAAAGTTGCTCGAAAATATGCCTTGCAACACAAAATAACAAAAGGGGTTTCATGGTCCACACCGATATCCGACCGTTCCTATCTATCCACCCGTATTCCTCGTTGCCGACGCATTAATTAACTTCCACGCCGTTACTCTAGGTTTTAATGACGAGATGATGTTTACTCGGCCTTGGGCTCCTCGGCAGCAGGAGCAGCCTCAGCTGCAGGCTCCTCAGCAGCGGGGGCATCAGCATTGGCGGGGGCAGTCTCGGCCTCGGATGAGGTCCACAGAGTCTATTTTAAGGACAAGGTTAGAGATATATGACCGAATAAGTATCGGTTTGGGGAGTATGTAGGTTCAACGTACCAGGTTATCACGCAGAAGTTGCATGATCAGAGTAGAGTCCTTGTAGCTCTCCTCAGAAAGGGTATCAAGCTCTGTAGTGTGTAAGTCAGTATATGCTCAAGTGATTTTTGCCGAGATATATCTTATACGTACCGGCAATAGCATCATCGAAGGCCTGCTTGGCAAGGTGGCAAGCCTGGTCGGGGGAGCTTAGGATCTCGTAGTAGAACACGGAGAAGTTCAGGGCGAGACCTAGGCGGATAGGATGAGTGGGAGGAAGCTCCTCAGCAGCGACCTCGGTAGCGGCCTTGTAGGCGTCGAGAGACTTATCGGCAGAATCCTTACGGCGGTCGCCAATGGCGAACTCGGCGAGATAACGGTGGTAATCACCCTTCCTATAAATCAAAATATATTAATAAGCAATCGAAGATAGATCTGAGGCAACAAAACTTACATCTTGTGGTAAAATACCTTAGATTCGCCGCTCTTAGCAGAGGGAATCAGGTGCTTGTCAAGGACATCCAGAATGTCATCGCAGATCTTGGCCAGCTCGGCCTCGATCTTGACGCGGTACTCCTTAATCAGAGGAACCTGGGTAGAGTTACCCTTGCCTTCCTCCTTCTGCTCGATGGAGGTAACAATTCTCCAGGAGGCACGGCGGGCACCAATGACGTTCTTGTAGGCGACAGACAGTAGGTTACGCTCCTCGACGGTAAGATCGCGATCTTCGGAAGCAACGATCTTCATGTTCTCAACCATCTCTATATAAATGACATACGTTAGACATGCTCTACAGCACGTAGATTGTCGCAAAGTCGACAGGAAAAGTACAAAGAATAGAAAAACTTACCCTCGTAGCGCTCGGCCTGCTCAGCCAGCTTGGCCAGGTAAACGGCATCTTCGTGAGAAGCAGACATTTTGATGTATATGTGTGGGTGAAAAAGACGTTATGAGACTATTACAAAGATTAAAGCAATTGAAAGTTAGCAATTGGAAGCTGATAGATGAGCAAAAAGAAGATTGACGTAGCAGTTTAGAAGAGGAGAAAATAATGACAAAGGGGACAAAGCGAAATAATAAGTTAAGCAGGATTGAATATGGAGATCGGTGAAGCATGGGAGTGGGCTGCTTAATCGGTTTGGAGCCGATACAACGACCAGCGCCAATTTGGCTTTTGGTTTCCTATAATGGGAGTCTGGACTGTCTAGGTCCCTCTTGCTTGATGCTAAGCAGAGCCAGGTCTAGGCCTTGTTACTATGCTGGGCTTATGGGCGGGGAGGAACAGCATAATAACGGGCGGATGGAGGCATCGCAAAGCTCGACTGTCCAACCATCAACCAGTCAATATATTGTCAAGGCCAGAGCCGATAGCAAAATATGTGCGGGGAGATGTATAACGATCAACATATTCACAAACGGGGTTTTCTTCCCGTGGGCTGGCACAGGGCTGGAAATTGACAGAAGGCTGGCTGACAGTAGACACTCAGCCAAGTTCAATTGAGAATCTGAGTTCCCCACCCAATTGTTGGCTTTGCTGTTACTACTGCTGCCACCATCGTGCGATAGTGGGGGTGGATGTTGAGCAGCACCTAGCTCTAGAGCAAGGAAGGAACCTGTAACCACTAGCCACTATCCCATCTATCATCCACTATCATCGAGATCTATCAATGTTGTATCTAGGCAAGAGGGGGTGGCAATTGGCGGTAGACATATCGAAAAAGAAAAGAAAAAAACCAAGAAAGGGCAGCGAATGGCTCCAGTATGGCAAAGGTATACTGGCAAATTCAAGACCCATCTAGCTCTGACTGACTAGGTTGATGGAGGGACGGGGCCAAACAGGCTACCAGATCGACTAGTAGTAGTTTATAGCTGCAGAAATGTCGAGAACTCGCAGTGTCCTATTGCGTAAGACACGGTGATGATGCAAGGCACGTTGGAACCAGATCTCTCAGTGGCCGGATATGGCGCTGACGACGTGAAGAGGGGGGAGGAGAGGAATGCTGCAATTGCTAGCACTGCTGTAGTCATTGTAGAAGCTACGTACCTGGATAAGAAAACAATGGTGATTAGAAAGAAATATGTGCAGTCAACTGCAGTAAAAAGGCGAAGTCGCGATGGTATAGAAAGAGAAGAAAGGGGATTGTATCGAGTGGATTGATTTTGGAAAGAAGAAGGGCAGAAATAGAAAGGAGAAGCAAGAAATGGAGTGGGTTGTCGTTGGGAGAATAATAAGAGGGCGAGGGAAACAGCAAGGCAAGGCAATACTAATACTTAATGCAGCAATGCGGTAGGACAGCAAAACAGCTAGCGGGATAACTTCCACTTGTATCTTTATATATTATTTTCTTATTGCTACTACTGAGTACTATAGCCTCTGTTTCTTCAACATGCTGCGGCTGCTTGTTGCTTGCTGCTGTGGTCTATTAATAAACGGCCGAGCAGAAGGCACAACAAAGCAATAGTGGACTGGAGCAAGAGCAAGAGCAGAGCAAGTACCTGCGGCGGCCTAACCTCCACTATGAAATAAGCAAGTACCTCCTTTGCTTCACTTGTCCCGCAAATGGCATGGAGGGGGAATCTCAACTTACAAAGGCAGGCACAGATAAAAAGAGGGGCGGCATTTGCCTTGCTGGGTTGCTGGGGGAAACAAAGCTTCTGTTTCTTTCTGTGCTATTCTACTACTACGGCACCTGTTTTGACTGCCCAGTCCAGATCCCAGGCAAGCTAGCCATGTTTCGTAGCAGAGGGGCGTGTTCATTTATGCTTGCTCTCCTACTGAGTTTCCAGAGCAGTTACAAACACACTAATTTGTAGTTAGTTCCAGCCTTCAGCCTGATAGAAAATGGCATGCATAGTTGAGGCTGGGCACGGAGAGGTCGAGGGGCTTTACTCTCTACTAGTACCAGCCATCATATTGCTAATATTACAAAGTTTCCCATTCCCAGTAGACAAATAGGTCTTATCCAAGCCCAAGCATTTTAGCCGCACCACAAGGAAGTCAGTCACCAACAACCCAAGATGAAGATTGACAGAGCTTGGTTAGCCAGTCGTACTATGAGGATACCATAATATGTACTATGAGGAGTGCTCGTAACCCGCGACAAAACGACGAAACAAGCACAGGCCAGCCACGATAAATGAGAAGGGAGGAAAACAGTGCGTGCTAAAACGATAACATGCTCCCCTCAGAAGCAAGGTTGCAGAGCCATGATCAATCTGCTGTAGTACTGTCTTTCTACAAATACTCTGCTACTCCTCGTCTCCAGATCGCTGATCAGATCGTCCTCAGTGATACTACATCTCTTGGGTGCCCTGTCAAAGACGCACGTGAACCTATACATCGACTAGGATTGTGCTCTAGACAGTGACAATGAGTTATCGTTGATCAATTGTTTGCTGTTATGCATGCCATGCTATGCAGAACGCAGGTCAGTTCACTATACTTTATATACATAGTATGCTGTCCTGTTGATGAAGGCGCAGTATGAGTTTACGCGATATGATAGCCAAAGCCACAGAACGCTGTGGGCCACCGTGGCATTCATTGTGTAGTCATAAGTCCCTATAATACCAATAATCTAACCGTAGGGTTAATTTGTCTTGTCTAGAGGGAGAGGGGCAAATTTTGGGTGGAGTGCAATTGTGAGATGAAAACTATCACGCAAGTTGTCATATATTACGAGGAACATATAATGATACATATTACATAGCAGTTCATAACAAAAGTAATTGTAGTGTAAGCACAAGTTGCCGTTGGTCTGGAGATCCGGACTTGTAATTATAGCATCCACGTGACGGTACATTTTGGGCCTCTGTTCTCCCGAGATATGTGGGGTTTAGACAAGTCGTCCTCAAGCGGGGAGGCAGTAAAGCTCTGTTGCTCTGCCTATATTTGTAGGAGTCATGGCAGGCGCTATTGTCCATAATCTGTGATAAACGTATGATGTCGCGGGAGCAACTTGGTCGGCATCGGGGAAAAACGCGGCTCGAAAATGACAAAGCGGTTTTATCCAGTTGTCGAGGATATGTCCTATACTAGTAACATTATTGTATACTGTACCCGTGACAATAGCACATTAGTTGATCGCTACAGTGCTGGCGAATTCCCTCATCGAGCTGTCAACTGATATTTACTGTGCATTCCATGCATTCCATCATGGACTGAGGCATCCAATTCTATAGCTAATAGGGCGTAGAAAGGTGTAGTTATTCAACTGTATGTTGCCATTTAGGTAGTGATTTTATTAGTATTATTGGAAGTAGCATTTTGTTATTGCTGACTAGTGCTCCTTCCCGTCTAGGAGCTCTAGTAATATAATGTCTTGAGAGAAGCTTTTTTATTCTCACTCTATTCCTCTCTGAATTTCCTTTTACTTCCACTCTTCTTTTGCTTGCTAACTTGCGCACCACAAGCAATCACTATTTACTTTTCATAATCTATTTCCTTTTGGCTTACGCATATCGAATCACCTACACGATGCTTCGCACCTCCATCTCCAAAACCGTGCTCCGAGCCGCCGCCCCCAGAGCCTTCTCAACCTCAGCCCGCGTCATGTCTGCTGGCGATACTGGCGCTCCGCCCAAGACCGGCGGTCAAGGGTACTGTTCCGTTCATACCTCCACTATAGACACAATATAAGCTTGATGTGTTACTCGAGGTGATTTGCGATCCCGCCAGTCCCGGGTCGAGTCTTTGAGTCAACAAGATATAACATCGAGCATACTATGTCCAACTACCATATCACTCCGAGCATCTAGTTTGAAGCAATTTACTGACTGCCTTATGTGCGATTTAGTGATGCCTTCCAGCGCCGTGAGAAGGCTAATGAGGACTACGCTATCCGTCAGCGCGAGAAGGAAAAGCTTCTGGCCCTGAAGCAGAAGCTTCACGAACAGCAGGCTCACCTCCAAGAGCTATCTGATCACATGTAATATATTATCTAAACCCTGCCACCTTTCGACAATCTCTTGCTTGCTAGGAACAACTGCTTTATTACTGTCACGAATCGCGATATCAAAACTCATACCAGTAGCTGTTATGACTGCATTGCGACCAAGGAACGAGTTTGTACATGGAGATCCCACGATCCTAGTATCATAACAGGTCTGGTATCTCTCGGCCGAAACGTTCCTCAAGTCGTTCCCACTTACACCTGCCCACAAAGATTGGTATGCACGGTTCGCTAACACTTTCAACTTTATTTTTGCCTTCTAGTGACGAGCTTACCAAGTCGAAGTAGACATGTATTGTACGGATTGTGAGTTGGGTCGGGCACTATCTCTATTTAGCTTTTTTGGAAATCCATCTTCAAGTCTTCGAATATTGACTACGTTCCTATACCAAGACCCCAGCGCATATTAATCAAGTAACTGACAAAAAGCCTCTGTAATGAAAGGAGATGTGCTTTATTTAAGCTCGAATGTCATGCATATGTGACAATCATGATACTTGCATTCAATTCTCAAAGAACATTCTGAAACGGATTATGCGATATAAATGACTACGTTCTTCGATGACAATACGTTGTGAACTCGGTGCCTAGATCACCATATGACGACGAACTCAGATATTGCATGAAACTCGGTGACAGCACACATGGTACATACAAGTGAGGTAGATAAAATACTAATCTGATTCATGTGATAGAACCTTTATGATATACCCTTGTGTCCCAATATTCTCATTCCAAAGTTCATAAATGTCGAGAAACAATACTGGATAACAGACAAGAATGTTTATAAAAGAATATGACAACACAGAAGACGAAAAGGAGACCAGTATGAAGGAAACCAAGAACTTGAAAAAAAAAGATAGAATCAAAATAAGGTAGAACCACCACTTTGACCGAATGAAGATGTTATCAACTTTGGTTTCTGTGCGGTATAACAGCTTCGGCTAAAGATAATAATGATACTGATCATGACCTGACTCTATCCTTCCATGTTAAATGGTAAATGAGATCAAGAAGATTCCGCTTGTTATGTGTATGTGTGAATAAAGAATGCCCCGCAAATTAACCATGAAATAAGAAGTAGGCCTTTCTCTTTGCCCTCTTTCTAATAACGCCAAAAATCTTCCATTGAGCCGCCTTCATACCACATACCTCCAACGATCAAAAGCAAAAGAAAAAACACAAGAGACATGATTAACTATGATGTTTACTTTCGGCCCATGTACGAACGGTAAAAGCTATCCGCTGCATCATTATCAGACATGCCATACTGGCTGCCGAGATTGCCGCCGGCCTTCTGCGAAGCCGCAATCTTAGCCTGTAGTGCGGACGCATTTGTGTCGATCCATTGAAGTTGGGAAAGGTGACCGTTGAGTACTCTGACGACCTGGCTGACCTGTAGGTGTGGATGTCGTTAGTTATAATTGATATGGAGAGTGTTATACGGGAATATGAAAAATAAACAATGCAACTTACTGGATCCTCGGGTCTGCTACTCTTGCTGAGTGTAGATGATATATCGTTGATCTCATCCACCATCTTTGTCAGATCGCGGCTTTTCTCGTCAAGGGTTTGAGAAAGCTTTTCAACCAACTTGTAGGTACGCTCACGCTCCTGATCAGGACCGCCAAGCTGATCGTTTGCGCCGTATTGCCGTGTGACCATCTCCTTGACCTCGCCCTCGTACTTATCAAGCCATGCTTCAAGCTCATCTTGCTGGCTCTCGACTGCCATCAACTGTTTTTCAATCTCATTGCTAGCCCGCTCGGCCTCGAATGTGTTGAGGTAGAGCTTTTGGATTTTCTCGCCATTGTCAACAAGCAAACGATCCCATTCCGCGACCTTAGTAGCCTGGGTTTTGAATTCCTTTTGGTATTTAGATAAGTCAGAAGCCCAACGAGTGATGATATCATCCATTGACTTGTTCTTAAGACGAGGGAGTTGTGAGGCCGGTCCAGAAGTTGATGCAGAGATGTTGTTAGAAAGTGTAGTTGCAGGAGTAGCAGTGGTAGTTGGTGCAGCAGTGGTAGTTGGTGCGGCAGTGGTAGTGGCCGTAGTAGTTGTGGCGGTTGTAGTGGTTGTAGCGGGAGTTGAACCACCAAAGAGGCTACCAGCAGGTTTAGCGGGTGCAGTAGTCGTGGTTGTCGTGAGAGCCGTAGTTGTGGCAGCACCCCCGAAAAGACTGGGAGTAGCAGTAGCTGTTATAGTGGTTGGTGTGGCAGCTGGCTTATTACCAAAGAGGCCACCGGAAGGAGCAGGAGTAGAAGTGGCGGGTGCTGATGTAGCAGCACTACCGAAGAGACTGGGAGTTGCAGCAGCCATAGTAGTGGCCGGTGTGGCAGCTGGTTTATTGCCAAAGAGACTGCTAGCAGGAGCAGGAGTGGTCGTAGCTGGTGCTGACGTGGTAGCAGAACCGAACAGACTAGGAGCTGCAGCGGCCGTAGTAGTGGCCGGCGTGGCAGCAGGACCGAAGAGACTGGGAGGAGCAGTGGTGGTAGTGGCGGGAGTAGTGACATTAGAAGCAGCAGGTTTCGCACCAAAGAGAGAAGGAGCTGCTGGTGTAGTACCGAAGAGACCGGTACTAGCAGGTGCTGCAGGAGTCGTAGAAGCAGCAGCACCAAACAAACCACCGGACGCAGGAGTGGAGGATGTTGCGGGTGTAGTTGTGGAGCCGAACATGGAACCGGTAGGATTGGCAGCAGGCGGTGCGCCGGCGGGAGTAGTGGAGTTGAACAAGCCGCCAGACTTAGCGGGAGTAGTCAGAGTGCCACTACCAGTACCCTTCAAGCCACTGGCGAACGACGCGGCTGCAGGAGCAGAAATAGTGTTAATGGCGGGCGGGCTTGTTACCAAAAAGACCTCCAGAAGGGGCAGCAGCGGGAGTTGAGCTGTTGCCAAAGAGGCCACCAGAAGCAGGAGTAGATGAAGTAGTAGTCGAGCCACCGCCGAACAAGCCACCGGAAGCCGGCGCAGCGTTCGCACCTCCAAAAAGGCTTCCGCTAGTAGATGACGTGGTTGCCGCCGAGCCGAAGACACCGCCAGTAGCAGGAGCCGGGGTGGTTGTGTTTCCAAATAGCGAACCGGAAGCAGGTGCAGAAGTTGTGGGAGTTGCTTTGTTGCCAAAGATACCGCCGCCGGAGCTTGCAGGCTGTGAACTGCCGCCAAAATTAAAGGCCGACATGATGTTATATGAGGAGTAGATAGCCGGGTCGAAGGGCAGTATACAGTATTAGTGCTGTCGAGATCCTCTGTGCGCAAAGGAAAAATAGGCGCGATTGAAGCTTGTGTCGCTCTTGTTGTTGTTGACTCCTAAACCAGAGCGCCGGTATGTTTTGTTAAGCCAATCAGAGATAACTCAAGATGAAAGAAACGGCGTGCCTGAGAAATAGACTACAATGTGTCGAGACTGGGAAGAATGAGGCAGGTAGTCGGTCCCGAATGACCTTGTGCAGATGTGATGTTCTATCTTTCTAATTTTTTTGAGCTCTATCAGGCTGAACCTAGCTGGTCTCTCTGCCTCGCGTCTTTCAGCGCGCAGCAACGGACGCCACATTAAATACCTTCAATATGTATCGCAAGCTCCATGTCAAGTATGTATGCATGTGGCTGAGCAGCCCAGCGACGCCCCACCCGGTAATCCCTGCTATAGTATACATTTGTACAGCATCTATGATTCTATAGGCTTTGAGAGGCGCTTAAGCTACCTGAATTATACTACTCGGTTGCGCCAACTTGCTGTTTTAGCTAGTGCTCCGCTCCCCAACTTCTTAGCAGGCAATTGATTTCATTGCGCTTTCATGTGTCAAGCACCTGTATCACAAACTGCAGATCACTGATTTGCCGACTTGCTGCGCTGCTTCCTACTGTTGTCTTCCAGCACTCTGCCACTTCTAGAGTCCATATCGCCTAGCGAAGACGCTGCTTCAACTACTACTCACCATGTCTCCCGAACCAAATGACCACAACAAGCTTGTGACGCCTATCCGTGAGGGTCAGGCCGACCTCGGCGCCCATGATCTAGGTAGGTCACTCCCCAATGTACTCTGAACAACCCCCGAACTTTCGCTAATTGCGTACATTCCTGTAGCTGAGAGCTCTGCCGACGAATCGGAAGATCACTTCTCCGATGCTCAGTCCAATATCAACAGTCCCAAGTTCGACATCAACGAAGAAACCAAGTCTGAATCTGACAGCAGTAGCATCAAGACAGCAGCTCCTATAGCCCGCAACTCGATCGACATATCGTTTCCTCCTACAGCAGAAGAGGCTGCCCATATTCCAGAAGCTATTGTTGAAGTGGTAGAGAGTCCCGATCCAGTAGCAGAGCAGAAGTTCGAGGAAAGCGAATCGCAACCGTCACAAAAAATTCTGGAAGCTGTCACTCCGGTAGAAGAAACACCTAAGAGTCCACTTCCTGGTGGCTTACCAATCCCAACAACAGTCCTGGAAGAGTCTTCCGGGGATGTCCCGCCTCGATCTCCCCAGGTCGAGCATTCACATGCGACAGACGCCACGCCCGATCTTGTCCTTAAACCAACTGAAGATGAAAAGCTACCTGAGATCGATACCAGCACAGCATCTACGTTCAAAGTCGAAGAGGGAGTAGAATCAACTAGCCCTTCAATATTAGGTGAGTCTACATCATCTACCCGTTGTCTCGTCTTTAGGCTAATAGTCGCACTGTAGAACCTCCCAAATCTCCTTCACTTTCGACTCCCATATCCCCACGTATAGGGAAACGCAAATCGTCTCGTAGCCTACGTAGTTCCAACGGGTCACCTATGGCTTCCCTAGTTGGTGATGGCGATGGCGACGGCGATGGCGACGATTTTGACGACTTTGGCGACTTCGACGATTTTGAAGAGGGCGATGCCGATGGCTTTGGTGATTTTGACGACTCATCATTCCCTGACCCAATTTCTGTTGCGCCAGTTGCACCACCTCCAGTGTCGCCTGCTATTCCCGTGACACCATTGCTCCCATTTGTATGTCTTTACAGTCAAATTAAATCTCCGCTTCACGAGCTACCCTTTACTGACATGGCTTATAGTCGGTACCTGATTTTGAAGGCATTGACGAGGACGATGTCCCAGACGCTCTTGATCCCTACATGAACATGCTCTTCCCCCCAGAAAATCTCGACTTTGGAGAGTTACCGGCCCTTACCAAGGAGAACACATGCTTCTTAACTCAGCGCAGCGCCTCACTCTGGTCACAACTAGTTGCGCCACCACCTCTTGCGCCTCCAGATTGGATCCGCTCACGGATACGCAGATTATTCCTTGTCTCTTTAGGTGTCCCCGTAGATCTCGACGAGATTCTACCTGCCTCTAAGCAGAAAAAGCTTGTTCTCCCCTCTCTTGCCGTTCCATCATCCAAATCTTCACGCACATCCACCGATTCCCGCTCCAAAAAGGGCGATGGTAGTGGCGCCGGTGGCTCTTCGACAGACGCAGGCGGCGACTCTAATAACAGCAGTAGACGCCGCAAGGGCGAGAAGGCACCACCAGAATTAGACTTGGTATCTGGGAAGCAGTTGTGTACAACCACAGACGAAGCATTAGATGGTATGACTGTCGAGGAACTAGAATCTCACCTTGAAAAACTCAAGGTTCTACAGGTTTCTTCGAATGAGGCTCTCAAGTATTGGCAGGGTGCCACGGATGAAAAGATCAAAGAGCGAGATGCACTTGAAGGGGTGATAGAAAATCTAGTCAAACATGCTAGAAAGGTACGCAAGTAAACAACCGATATAACAAACACAAATAGTCAATATCTTACACGATACACCCACAACGACGATAGCATCGAACTCAAAGTCTTTAATAAGATGATATGCATGAAACATAGCCTTTTTTTTCCAATGGTTCCTCAGTCCAAAGATAACATAAAAGAAAAGTGAATACCCCGTCTCATTAAAAAAGGAAGAAAATATAAAACAAAAAAAAAACAAGTCGTTGGCTTTTTGCTTCCATTAAAACCCAAGATTGTTGTTATGTAAATAGAAAAAGCTTTTTTTTCTTTTTTTGAACAAGAGTCGCCCGGTTTCCCCTCCCCAAAAATCCCTTTCTTCGATTGTTCATCACACATTCTGTTTTGTATTTTCAGGCCCAAACCCAACTCCATGGTTTATACTTCACCGAAAGAATCGTCATATACGTCATATCGATATCCTGAGCTTCAGGTTGTCTGTTATAAACTCTTGTCCCTCCCGTATACCTTTTCTCTACCTTGTATGGGAAAGGGATATTATGAAAGAGAACCAAAAAAGACACACGGCTGCTAGGAGGGGAATATACTCGATGCTAGTCCTGCCCGACAGCTTACTGTTGAAAAGACAAAAAAGAAGAACAATTCATGCTGTGAACTGCTCAGCTGGTGCTGGGAGCTAGAGTAACACCACTAAAATATATATATTTTGTTAGTCAAGAGTTTCATAGTATGTAAAATACATTCAGATTTAGGTAAAGGAACTTACGCAGCAATAGTGGCCCAGCCAATTAGACGCCAATGCTTCTCGATACGACGAGACAGTGCGACCTTCTCGCCGATGTTAGTGCAAGCAGGGCTGGTCAAGATCAGCTTAGCAGCATCGTTCTTGATAGCAGCAACCTTGGCACCAGTAGAAGTCGAACCAATGTTGACCATGATGACTTCGTTCTTGGCCAGCTTGGCAACCTTGGCCTGCTTGCCATCAGCAGTGCGGACACCCAGAAGACGACGAAGCAGGAAGAAGTTGACCTCGATCTCACTGTAAATCTCGGGTAGTCTGCCCTTAAGACCCAGAACGAAGCCGACCAGACGATCGGCACGGCACAGAGTGGGATCGATGCGGGTACCAACACCAATCAGACCACCGGGAACAGCATACTTCAGGTCGTTGGTCTCGGAGTTCAGTGACACGATACGGCTGAAAATGGGAGTGCACTTGAGCGAACCCTTATCGTCACGAGTGACGATACCAGGGCGGATCTCGATTTCGTCACCGAGCTTGAGCACACCGTGTAAGATGGAACCACCGGCAACACCACCTTTAAGCTCATCAATGCCGGCACCGGGCTTGTTGACATCGAACGAACGAATGACGATCATGTGGGGATCCTGAGTGAAATCTCTGGGGGGGATGGGAATAGTGTTGACGATGGCCTCGTTGACGGCATCGATGTTGAACTTCAGCTGGGCGGAGATGGGGATGACGGGTGACTTTCCGGCAACGGTTCCACGGATGAACTTCAGAATAGAATCGTAGTGCTGTTTAGCGGCCTCCTCGCGCATCAGATCGACCTTGTTCTGCAGAATGATGATCTTGTCCAGCTTCATGATTTCAATGGCAGCCAGATGCTCGGAAGTCTGGGGTTGAGGGCAGGATTCGTTGCCGGCAATTAGCAGCAGAGCGGCGTCCATGACGGCGGCACCTGAAAGCATAGTGCTCATGAGAATATCGTGTCCAGGGCAATCAACGAAACTAAAGGGATTGATCATAGGGTCAGCATTTGGATAACATGTAGAGAGGCACGTCTTGGCATCTCCAAGGTGAAAATGATCGAGGTAAGGTCTTACGAGACATGGCGGAGAAGTCTGTAGGTACCGCCGCAGCCATCGCGCTCGCAAGGAGGGTCGACCTCCTTGTCGCTCTTGTAACTCCGGAAGCAGCCTGGCCGAGGGCAGGCCTTGTTGTCGCACATGTAGATCTTGGCGTTGGCGTAACCCAACTTGATGGTGATGTTACGGATCAGCTCGTTCTTGAAACGAACAGTCTGGACACCGGAGATGGCCTTGACCACGGTGGACTTGCCGTGAGCGACATGGCCAATGGTACCGATGTTGATAGTTGCTTGGCGGGCGATAATCTCGGGAGTCAGGGGAGACAGCGTCTTCAAGTCGAGGTCCTTGGGGTCGGTCTGGGGAGGAAGGTAGGGCTTGGGTTCGGTCGAAACACCACCGGTGGCAGGGTTGGTGTTCTTAAGCGCAGACTTGAGGGTCTGCTCGTCACCAGATTCGGGCTCGGACTCGAGGCCGTGGTTGTCGATCTTAGGCTCTTCGACGGTAGACATCGTGAAAATTAGTTGATGGTGGATGTAGATGTAAATGGATGGGATGAGTCAAAGGCGGGGCACTCAAATGGAAAAATAGACGATCTCTACAGACAGAGATATAGTTTGTCTTTATGCACAGAGTTCGTTAGGTCCCCGAGTCACAGTTAGTTTGTCTACTACTCAAGAAGATAACTTTTACGGACGGTCTCGCAAATTGTTTGGCCGCGACGCGTGATAGTGAATTGAGTTCTGGGGCTCAAGATTTGGAGGGGTTGTGGCATTCGAAAATTGTGATAGTAGTGGGAATTGTGTCCTGGCAAAAATTGGCCCTGTTAGTCATCGCCTTGGAGCCGAAGTTGCTGGTAACACAAAAATGCGGCTAACAAATTTAGGCTGGTCCGTGGGCTAATTTTGTTAATGGTAGAGGTCAATCAACCACTATATCCAGAGCTGAACCATCACAGTATAAGCTGTATGTCTTGTAATTTATGAATCTAGGATATGCATATATACATTGTTATTCCAACTTTACTCAGTCACAAGGCGTATATAGCTATCGATTATCGCATTGCAAATTAAATCTTCTCATTCTTTCCATTTTCTTGTACTGAATGCGACTTAGCCCTTTCAACAACTAGCTATGGATATACACAGATGCGCAATAGCACATCATCGATGCAGACTATGAATAGCAATACGATATCGGGCATACCTCATCTATCACACAACTTGTATAACGAAAATTGTAGACATACACATAGATTACCATATAAACCTTGGGCTAATAGTCAATTAACATTGTCCAATAGTTCTTCCCCAAATGTTGAATCTTATATGTTGATAACATTCTTATCGATAAAAAATTATGTGGTGGTAGGATTTACAAAACCCTTACCCTAAGAATACAAATCTATGTCGGTGGGATTTTTTCCTCTTTAGGGTTTTATATGAAAGGAAACAATCATCAAGCCTAGAACATATGTAAACTTAGGTCAAGAATACTGACTAATATAGTGACTTATCTAAATTCCATCTATCATGAAATAAAAATAACTACTAGGGTTAAGAATTAAACCTCAAAAAGCATGACCCCAACCCGATTTGAACGGATAACCTTTTGATCTGGAGTCAAACGCGCTA